>SJYC01111230.1:0-72613 GCA_006408675.1 Madoqua kirkii | reverse complement strand
TGCCATCTGTCTCTTATACACATGGGGCAAAACCATTAGCAGGCCCAATATAAATATAATAATGTTACCTGAAGGTATTTCTCATTAATCCGAGAAACAAATTCAGCTAAAGCCTTTAGTTATAAATGCGTTTGCTGTTCTGGGTAGGTAGCATTACTTCCTCGAAAGAGGACTGCTGATGGTAGTGCTCTGAGACCTTGAAGACAGATGGTGTTCAAAATAAGGAGAGATTGATCCTCGCTGCTCTCAATCTCTCATATTGCTACAACCAAGTAAACAGAGGGCTAGCTCAAAAGGAAATGGGGTGTGTGTGTGTGTGTGTGTGTGTGTGCGCGTGTGTGCATGCACGCACGTGTTTAAGGCAAACTCTGTGGCCCTGACATCTCATTTGTTATCCTTTCTCTCACAGAAGACAAGCCTGGAGTTTTATATTGATATCCACGCCCACTCCACCATGATGAATGGTTTCATGTATGGCAACATCTTTGAGGATGAAGAGCGGTTCCAGAGGCAGGCGGTTTTCCCCAAGCTCCTCTGCCAGAACGCCGAGGACTTCTCCTACGTGAGTCAAGAGTTGGCTGTCAGCCAGCCCCAGGTCCCCTCCGCAGACCCCCTTTCTTCCCATTGCCACACTGTCTCTCTCTGAGTTAAACTTGCCTTAACATTCACAAAACACCTACTTGTGCTGTGCCTTGTGTGGGTGACAAAGACAGACGCAAACAAGCTCTGCCCATGCCTGCAAGCAGCTCGTCACCTGTCAGTGAGGGAGACTCTTGGAAAAGACCGCACTCACTTTGTCTGAGGAGCTGGCCTTTGTTTAGCTGATCTGACTCCAGTTTTAGCAAGAGAAGAAACTCACCAAGCACCTCGCAGAGTCAGGCCCTGGCCCTGGTGTCTGCTTTCACGGACCTCTGGCATTTGTCCTCCTTGTTGTTGTGCAGTTGCCAAGTCATGTCTGACTCTTTGTGACCCCATGGACTGTAAGAGGCTCCTCTGTCCTCCGCTATATCCCAGAGTTTACTCAGCTTCATGTCTATTCAGTCAATGATGCTATCTAACCGTTTTATCCTATGCCACCCCTTTCTCCTTTTGCCTTCAATCTTTTCCATCATCAGAGTCTGTTCCAGTGACTCTGTTCTTGGCATCTGGTGGCCAAAGTATTGGCTCTCAGCAACGGTCCTTCCAATGAATATTCAGGGTTGCAATGACTGGTTTAATCTTCTTGCACTACAGGAGACTCTCAAGAGTCTTCTCCACACCACATTTCAAAAGCATCAGTTCTTTGGTGCACAGCCTTCCTTATGGTCCAACTCTTACATCCCTACATGACTACTGGAAAAGCCATAGCTTTGACTATATGCACCTTTGTATCAGAGTAATGTAAATGCCAGTTACTAACCTAAAAACCATGCTGGATGCTTTCATTTAATTGTCTGTGTAACCCATCTTTATAGTAATCCTGCAAATTGGGATTCATATCAGACTTTTTAGATGAGGAAGCTGAGACTCAGAGTTACTGTAAGATTCACTCAAGGTCCCATAGCCTGCAGGTGTCCCGCCCTGATTTTCTTCTCTGTTTTTTGTCTCTCACAGTCTAGCACGTCCTTCAACCGGGATGCCGTGAAGGCAGGAACTGGCCGTCGCTTCCTCGGCGGGCTGCTGGACCACACTTCTTATTGCTACACCCTGGAGGTTTCCTTCTACAGCTACATCATTGGCGGCACCACAGCTGCTGTGCCCTACACGGAAGAAGCCTGTATCCTTGGCAGTTTCCCCTTTCCCCTCCCCCAGCCCTGGGCCAGCTCACATCCGGCTGAGAGTACCTAGGTTTGCCAGGATTTACCAGATGCCTCAGGAATCTGGTCTCCAGCTCAAGTGAGGTTTGAGATCCTGGGGTGAGGATAGCCGTGGCTGGTTCTGCTGGTATCATCTCTGGATTGTTCTATTTGCCTCCTGCCCTCCTAATGGACACCCTTCCCATACACCTCTGCTACACCTCAAGTCTTCCTCAGGCACCTGGACCCATGACCCGCCCATACCTGTGCTGGCCTATCTCTCTTTCTCTCCTCTGCCCCCAGCAAGAGAGTGAGTCTTCCATCATCTAAGGTATGTAAGCACACAGGCCAGAAGCTCATCCCAAACTTGCCGAGGAAGACTTTGACTTGGTCTTGATCTCCTCTTTCTCACCCTGAATATATCTCTTTTTTACGTTTTTAAAATTTGTGTTTTTTTTTTAATTTTTATTGAAGCATAGTTGATTTACAATGTTGTGCCAATCTCTGCCATAGAGCAAAGTAACTTGTGTAGATATACATTTATGCATTCTTTTTCAAAGTATTCTTTCCCATTATAGTTTATCCCAAGAGACTGGGTATAATTCCCTGTGCTATAAGCAGGATCTTGTTGCTTATCCATTTTGAGTGTAATAGCTTGCATCTACCAATGCCAAACTCCCAGTCTATCCCTCTGCCTCCTCCACCCTCTTGGCAACCACAGATCTGGCCTCTAGAACAAACCTTTTCGCCTTCCATCTTTCTGTGCTCCAGCTCCCTCTCCTCTTCTTTCCACTCACTGCTTTCTCTTTAGCCTGTCCCCACCTTGTCGCATTTCCTTCTGTCTCTCCCTCTTGCTTCCTTTGATATGTTCCTCCCTTCCCTCCTCTACTTTCTCCCCTCCCCACCCTTCTTTCCTGTCTTTCTCCCCTCAGCCTCCTTCCACCTTCCCTCTCAGCCTCTGAATATCTTTCTCTCTGCCTTTTCTTTCCTTTGCCGACTCACTTTTCCTCTTGGCTTACTCATAAAATGTCCACAAGAACCCCCAAGTGTGTCATGATCAAACTAGAGGTCGCCTTCTAGCTTACTTGATTTTTTAGGAATCGTTTAGTAATTCTAGGTTCCTGAGTGTTGATTTTCATTTCAAGGTCACTACATAAGGGTGTGGCTGGTTCTGCTGGTATCATCTCTGGATTGTTCTATTTGCCTCCTGCCCTCCTAATGGACACCCTTCCCATACACCTCTGCTACACCTCAAGTCTTCCTCAGGCACCTGGACCCATGACCCGCCCATACCTGTGCTGGCCTATCTCTCTTTCTCTCCTCTGCCCCCAGCAAGAGAGTGAGTCTTCCATCATCTAAGGTATGTAAGCACACAGGCCAGAAGCTCATCCCAAACTTGCCGAGGAAGACTTTGACTTGGTCTTGATCTCCTCTTTCTCACCCTGAATATATCTCTTTTTTACGTTTTTAAAATTTGTGTTTTTTTTTTTAATTTTTATTGAAGCATAGTTGATTTACAATGTTGTGCCAATCTCTGCCATAGAGCAAAGTAACTTGTGTAGATATACATTTATGCATTCTTTTTCAAAGTATTCTTTCCCATTATAGTTTATCCCAAGAGACTGGGTATAATTCCCTGTGCTATACAGCAGGATCTTGTTGCTTATCCATTTTGAGTGTAATAGCTTGCATCTACCAATGCCAAACTCCCAGTCTATCCCTCTGCCTCCTCCACCCTCTTGGCAACCACAGATCTGGCCTCTAGAACAAACCTTTTCGCCTTCCATCTTTCTGTGCTCCAGCTCCCTCTCCTCTTCTTTCCACTCACTGCTTTCTCTTTAGCCTGTCCCCACCTTGTCGCATTTCCTTCTGTCTCTCCCTCTTGCTTCCTTTGATATGTTCCTCCCTTCCCTCCTCTACTTTCTCCCCTCCCCACCCTTCTTTCCTGTCTTTCTCCCCTCAGCCTCCTTCCACCTTCCCTCTCAGCCTCTGAATATCTTTCTCTCTGCCTTTTCTTTCCTTTGCCGACTCACTTTTCCTCTTGGCTTACTCATAAAATGTCCACAAGAACCCCCAAGTGTGTCATGATCAAACTAGAGGTCGCCTTCTAGCTTACTTGATTTTTTAGGAATCGTTTAGTAATTCTAGGTTCCTGAGTGTTGATTTTCATTTCAAGGTCACTACATAAGGGGTTGTGACTGATTGTGACAGTTTCTGCTTATCTTTACCCTTTTGTTTTGGATTGATCCATGTCTCCTTTCTGAACACATAGTTTCTGGGAGAAAGAATGATAGTTGATGGAGAAGAAAGGAAAAGGATGATATTTACTCTCTGTATACAGACTCTGTCTCCGCAGAAGTGGGCATCCTCCTTTCAACCATGGGGAGAGTTTATGGAATTCTCACCACACTCTGTGCAGGAAAGCTTCCTTTCTGGTCAAGACATGACTTGGCACTAGTCCACACTGTCCATTGCACCCTCATGGCTCAGGGATGAACAGTGACCTAGCAGGGAACATGGAGGGCAGGGTGATGTCCTTGGAGGGAGGGGAAGGTAGTTGGCAGACCAGTATTCTAGATCCAGTACAACAATGTAGAGATCGTGGTAAGAACTGAGGGAGAGTCCCCTTACAGTCCTCTTGAAGTCTGCTTTAATGACCACCTGACTCACAGACCAATGGAGTAGGCTCTGCTCTACATCAGAAGACCCTTGCTTTCCAAAGTTCTGGCCACGTCTATGTGCCACAGTGCAACCCTCCCTCCCACCACACACACGCACAACTTGATGGTGTGCAGCACATGGCTTCCCCAGGATCCGCTAACTGCTGTGCTCCACACCTAGACACATTCCACACTGCCCCTGCCTAGCTCACCTTTGATGTCAGGGCAAAGGAAATAGAAGGAGTTGCCTGGAAGAAGAGTTTGAGCATTTGCACCTACGGGATCCCACATGTGACTCATCTCAGTGAGATGAGGGTCCCTCCAGAGGCGTCCTGTACTTAGTTTGTGGCCAACGTCTGATGTCCAATTTGATGGGTTCCCCTACTCTATGTCGGCACCTCCAACATGCTTTTGTGTTGGAAGCAAATGAATTTCTTGGCAGAATGTCCCTCCCTTGGCCTAGACCCAAGGTTTCCTCCTCTCAACACCCAACACTTGTTCATCAAATGTTAGTACACCATTAGTGCATTCTAGGAATCCTACTAAGCACTAGGGTAAAATATTGACCAAGAAGCCATGGTCCCTGACTCACAGAACTTCTGGTCTACTTGGGAGCTGGATAAAGAAAAGGAGCACTTATACTCTGTATAGTAAGTCCTGTTGTGGAGGAACCCCAGAGAACCATTGGAAATGTCCATTTAAAAATATATGCACCACCATGGAAAACAGATGGCTAACAGGAAGCTGCTGTGTAGCACTGGGAGTTCAGCTCGTGCTCTGTGATGACCTGGAGGGATGCGATGGGGTAGAGGGGAAGGCAGGAGGGTGGAGATAGGTGTATACACATAGCTGATTCACGTTGTTGTACAGCAGAAACTAACACAAAACTGTAAAGTAATTGTACTCCAATTAAAAAATAAATACACAGTGAGTGCCTGCCATAAGCCAGGTAAAGTTCTAAGCACAAGGGTTGTATTAATAGCAGTGAACATCCTGAAGACAAAAATGTCTACCCATAGAGGTAAGAGGAGGCTCAAACACAGCTTCATAGGTCAGGGAAGTCTTCACAGCAGAAGTGACATCTAAACTGACTTTTAAAAATTGAATAGAAATTAGGCAGATTGCCTGGGGCGGGTTGTTGGAGGGAAGGCGTCTCAGACAGAGAAGGAAGGAAGGTGGGCTGTAGGAGCTGTGGCAGGGGCATTACGGCTGAAGGACTGCAGATGCAAGAGATGAGAGCAAAATGGCAGCCTGTAAGGAATTTGAACTAGAAGGAACATGAAGGCGATGGAGAGCAGTAGAGGGCTTTAAAGAGCAGTGAGAAGCCTCTGGCTGCAGTGGGAAGGACAGATTAGAGAAGGCTGTAGGCAGGGGCGGGCTGGAAGCTGTTATGACAATCCAGCTGGGAGATGACTCAGGACTAGACTTGAGCGGTGCCGTGCAATGTTTAGAATGTGGAGCTGGGAGGACTTGGTCAGCATTTGGAAGAGGGTGTTGGTGGGCACCAGGAGCTAGTGACTGGAAGGCGTGCAGGGCAGTGGGCAGTGAGGCAGAGCAGAAGCTGAGCAGGCCACCGTGCTGCTGGAGCCACCCAGTCTCATCTGCCACTCAGGGGAGAAGAAGAGGAACCTGGAGTATCTCCAAGGACATGCAGGCCGAGTCAACACACACAAGCGTGATTTACCCTAGTTCTTGTTTGAAATGCATTTTTTTTAAAGCCTTCATCTCCTAACAGAGGGAGACTCAGGCAGACAGATTGTGATCCTCGTTGGCTGTTGGCTTCGTGTCCCAATCAGAAAAAGAAATTACATGGTCTGATAGGAACGGCAATATGGTCTGGGAGGATGTCCTCCAGACTGGGAGTCAGGAGACCTGGATCTGATGACAACACCAGCATTGTCCCCGAGCGTGCCCTTCAGCAAGTCCTCCAAGCTCTCTGAGGCGAGCTCTCTCCTTCACAAAGGCACCAAGAGCCTTCCTGCTTTCTTAACCCCTGCAGTGGGAACTCAACAGACACTCATGAAAAGAGAGCAGACTTTCCATTTAGACAAATCAGGTTTGAATCGAGGTTCAGACGGTCACTGGTTGTGTCACCTTGGGAGAGTTATGTAATCTCACTGCACCTCGGTGCCCTTGTCTGTAGCAGGAGGACCTAGTTAATACTTAACCTCACTGAGTTGCATGGACGTTAAATGAAATAATGTACAGGAGTGTGCACCTTAGGCTTTAAATATTAAGCCAACTCATTGGAAAAGACCCTGATGCTGGGAAAGACTGAGGGCAGAAGGAGAAGAGGGCAACAGAGGGTGAGATGGCTGGATGACATCACTGATGCAATGGATATGAACTTGGGCAAACTCGGGGAGATAGTGAGGGAAAGGGAGGCCTGGCTGCAGCCCATGGGGTCTCAAAGAGCTGGAAACAACTGGGTGACTGAACAACAACAACGACTGATGAGAACATTGTAACTGAAAATGAGGACTCACATTTACGTAAAAGAAAATAATTGGGGCTGTTAGACCAAGAGGCCAGGGGTTGTGCTGGTAAGGTTCATGGGGCAAAGGGTCTTGGTGGGGTCACCACAATTGAGAACCTAGACCTCAGAACACCATCTGACTCACACAGTGAGTGGGCACGTGCGATTCCCATGGTGAAGTTTTTATGTCTGTTATCTGGAGTGTCCCATTCTCAGCCTTGGGAACCGCAGAGGCCACATCAGCTATCAGAAGATGCTGAGTGAGAGAAAGATCAGGGAAGGGCTGGGGAGGGACATCTCACCCAGGCCCACAGCAGGGCCCACCTGCTCACACTCCAGCCCACATGCATCAGTGTTGGCCGGTATTAGTCTCTGTCGTGTCTGACTCTTTGCAGATCCATGGACTATGGTCCGCCAGGGTCCTCTGTCCATGGGATGCTCCATGCAAGAATACTGGAATGGGTCACCATTTCCTTTTCCAGGGGGTCTTCCTGACCCAGGGACCAGACCTAGGCTTCCTGTATTGCAGGCAGGTTATTCACCATCTGAGCCACCAGAGAAGCCCAGTACAGATGTATCTGTCAGCTTAATTTTTCTCTCTGGAAAAGCCCCAGCTAAACATTACCAAGCTCTTGCTCTCTGTCTCTCCTCCTCTGCTATATCAGGATGATATAGCAATGGACACAGTCACTGATGCTTCCCTAGCTGTGTGACCTTGGGCTAGTCACCTCACCACTCTGAGCCTGTCCTTCTATTTGTAATATAAAAATAATAATACTAATTTTGCACTAATTTATCAGAGGAGTGCAATGATATAAATCGCCTGGCCTGCCTGACACCTGATAGGTACTCAGCAAATGTTCTTCTGTCCCCAGTTTTCTCGGCCCCATGCAGACTGCATGATTTTGCTTCCAAAGATTATCCTTTAACCAGATGATTTTGAAAGCCAGCAACCAGGGCTTGAATCTTTTTTTTTTCTTTTAAAAAATTAATTAACTAATTTTTTTAATTGGAAGATAATTGTTTTACAGTGTTGTGTTGGTTTGAATCTTGATTCTATCGTTATTACTGGGTAGCTTCAAACAGGCCCTGTCCTTTTTCTTAGGCTCAGTGTCTGATATCGCCAACCTGTCAGAGCTGCAGAATGAAATTATATGTGGACTTGCCTCTATTCTTGTCCCTTCCAGCCCTGATATTCAAAGATTTTGCTGATTCTAAAACTAAAATTTTATAATTCTCTGCTTAGATGAATTCTTGATATCAAGAATCCATAGTTGTGACATATGTGAGTCTTAAGATTGAGTGACTCCTTAGGCATGAGTTTCAGTCCCACAGGGAAAATCAGTATGAAAGTATCCTAGATGATTGATAAGCCAAGACGATAGCTACTTTCATTCTTCAGTTGCTGCTGCTGCTGCTAAGTCGCTTCAGTTGTGTCCGACTCTTCGTGACCCCGTGGACTGCAGCCCACCAGGCTCCTCCATCCGTGTGATTTTCCAGGCAAGAGTACTGGAGTGGGGTGCCATTGCCTTCTCTGATTCTTTAGTTAAAGGGCTCTCAATCGAGGGGTTTATAGATGGGCTTTAAGAAACACTTATGAGCTGTCTAAAATGTATGTGAAACTGTGAGTAAAGATGCAGAGTTAATTTTCTGGGAGGCAGACTGATAACTTTCAACAGAATGTAAAAGAAAGCCATGCGTGGCATCTGCTGGCCTGGCTGGTGGCCTCCGTCCAGGCCGTGGCAGGAACGCAGCTCTGGCCAGCGTTGCAGGGCTGAGTTCCGCTCCGGATCTCTCTAGCTGAGGGCCCTAATTAGGTATTTAACCTCAGTTCCCTCATCTGGAAAGTGAGGATAATGATTATTTACCCTCTAGTGTTGTTTTGAGGGTTACATGGGAGAAAGCAGATAAATAACGGGCCATTTACTCACTGCTGTTAAATATTAGTTCCCTCGCCTCCCTTCCCATGGTTTGTTGTTGTTGTGAAATGTTAAATTCCTGAGAATTTGGGGCCATTCTTCAGCAAACCTTATTTACATTTTATTGGCCTGCCAAGTAATAAAAATGCTCCGTTCAAACAATTTTTAAAAAAAGAGAGAGAAAGGCTAAACTAGAATCATAAAATAACCCAGAGTTTCTCTGGCCTTTGTTTATGGTCTGGTTTCAAGCCAAAAGGAAATAGCTCTTTGACATATGGATGAGAAAAACATTGGGAACAGAGACTGAGGGTCCTTAGTAGACTGTTTTCCACACGCACTTATAGCTGTGGGCACTTTGAAATCAGAAAATGCTGGCTCTAGGAGAAGGAAATGGCAGTGTAGCCAAGAGAAAATGCAGAGATTTAGAATTCAGTTAATTGTCTTGGTCTCAATTCACAGCCCACTCTGTGCCTTGCACAGGTCCTCTGAAGCATATAGCAAACACTGGAGATACCATTTATTTACTCATCCATCACGTGAAACTCACTAGACACTAAAAATAGGGAGATGAGTAAGGCGTGGTCCCTGCCTCAAAAAGGAGACAGCTTTGAGAGGAGAGGAAGCAGCACAGAGGGGTAAACGATGAGCCAGAGGGAAGCTCTGCTGGCTGGGGACTCCCATGGGAGCTCTCTAACCATGCAGGAGTGTGGAGGAAGAAGAGGGAAGAAAGACTTCCTGGAGGAAGAGAAACTAGGTCTCAGACCTCCAGAATGGCTGTGATGCAGGCAGGAGAAGAGGGTGAAACGGCCTTCCTGGCAGAGGGAGACATAAAGGAGAGAGTCCAGATGCCAGAGAGAGGGTGTATATCCAAAGTGCTAGAAGGTAGGAAGTTGGGTTGGGCTAGAAACAGCAGGTGATAAATAAAAATAGGCAGAACCAGACCATGAATAGAAGGAAAAAGATTTGTGAACTGTGTAACAGGAATATTAAACAAGCTGCACACACAAGGCACAATTATGAAATATGTTTTGTCTCCTGTTGACCCTGCAGATAGATGCGTATGTATTCTACATCTAGATCCAGAGATATAACAGCTCTTGCAGATCCCGTGACTTCCCAGTCACTCTCAGGAAATTAAAAGTTTTCTGATTAATTCTGGTCACAAGACAGTCTCAGTTCAGCAATGACTACGTCTGGTCCAATCAAAGTCATTTAACCTTTTCAAAGCTAAAGCCTTCCCATCCGTTAGCTCAGGTCTCAGACAGGTGCTCAGAGTAACTCCTGTTTCGCTGGCTTGACTGCCAGCCCCTTACCCCATCTGGCTAACCCCAGATGTTTACGCCTCTGCGGTTGAGCAGGATCAGGGAAAGGGGGAAGGGGAAGGGAAGGTCTTTGGGGATGAGTGCTCCCAGAGAGGGCCCGGGCAATGCCTATGAGCTTCCTCAGACACATCAGCCCCAGGGCTAGAGAGCGGCTGATGAGGGCAAGGCTTCCCTTGCTTATGGACCCCACCTCAGTCTGGTGATCTAGGGGTTCACCTCCACTGGGACACTATGCCCTCTAGTGGCCCTCTTGTCTAAAGGAGAGCTAAAGTTTACAAACCTGGTTTTCTGTTTCGTTTTCCAAGTCCTGCCTGGTAATTTCACATATATGTGGGATCTGAAAAAATTGGTATAGATGATCTTATTTACAAAAAGGAAATAGAGACTCAGATGTAGAAAAAAGAAAAAAAAAACATGTGTACCAAAGGGGAAAGCGAGGATGGGATGAATTGGGAGATTGGGATTGACACATACACTATTGATACTATGTGTAACTACTGGACTTTCCTGGTGGCCCAGACAGTAAACAATTCGCCTGCAATGCAAGAGACTTGGGTTTAGTACCTGGGTTGGGAAGATCCCCTGGAGGAGGGCATGGCAACCCACTCCAGTATTCATGTCTGGAGAATCCCCAAGGACAGAGGAGCCTGGCAGGCTACAGTCCATGGGGTCACAAAGAGACGGACACGATGGAGCGACTAAGCACATATATAAGCCCATGTAGAGCACATGGAACTCTACTCAGTGGAAGGAAATCCGAAAAAAGAGGGGATATATGTGACGTATAGCTGAATATATATGTTATGCGTAGCTGTACAATAGACCCTAACACAACACTATAAAACAGCTATACTCCAATAAAAATTTATAAAAAAGAATTAAAAAAAAGTGGTATCCACAGACTTGAGATCTCAGCTAAAACCAAGACTAGTACAGTTCATCTTAATAGCATGTTCCAATATCTAACTGGTAGAATTTCTATTGATTTCCTGGGTAAAGGAAGAAATCAAGAAAGATGCCCAGTTTCCTGACTTGAACAGCATGGTAGATGGTGGGGCCAATCGTTTAAATACAGAGTATTAGAGAAAGGGGGTTGAGAGCAGGATATTCTGAGCTCGGTTTGAACTGTGTTAAGTGTAGGGGGCTCATGTGACATACAAATGGAGACGTCTGATAGGCAGATGGGTCTATGGGTCAAATGTTCTGGGGAGATACCTGAGCTTCAGACAGACTTCAGAAGCTACCGTAGAGTTATAATGAAGGAAGAGATTTTCTTGGTGTGCACAGGCAAGGTGGACTTTCTGTTAAGTTAGTAAAAAAGAATGCTGGGCTGGGAGTCACGATCCCAGTTCTGCCTCTCCTTGCTCTCATAAAGCTGTGTGGCCTTGGTTAATCACTTTACTTCTCTGGCTAAAGCCTGTACTAGGTAGACCCTCAGTGAGGGAAGGAATGAAATCGAAACAGACCTCACCAGCACCTGCTAGTTGGCTCACTAAGAGAACAATGAGTTACCAGAACATGTATGTGAGCTGGGGTGGTTAGCAGGAGGAGAGGGGTACTGCCTTAGTTGTCTTTCTTGGGGATGAGGCTTCATTTTTTAAGCAGAAGAATAGGAAGCAGTGAGGTCTGACTTGATGGGTGACACAGAAACACATCCAGGTACTTCTCAGTTCCTGTTTATGATGGCCAAGGTCAAGCCTTCATTAAGATTCATAAACAAACAAACAAACAGAAAACACTTCAACAAGAAGGCTTTGGTAACAGGAGACTAAATGGGACCGAAACTGGTTGGATTTGTTTTTCTCTCTCCATGCAGACATGGAATAGAGTCTGGTCCTTAAATATGAATGCTTACTGAATGACTGGCAGAGTAAATGAATGACAGTAAAAATAATAATGTTGAGTTATGCTTCATGAGATGGCTCAGGCTCCCTGCATTGGAGGATTGGCTTTGCCTCCATTGCCATGTAGGTTTGGGGAATTCGTTTCCCTTTGGGTTCACAATTTTCTATCTTTAGGTTAGAAGTTGAAGATCTCCAAGTTTATTTCAAAATCATTAGATAAGTAGATAGATAGATAGACAGACAGACAGAATGACAGTCATATAGAAAGAATCATTTGATTTTTGACCTTGGAGATGAGTCCCTTTTACAGATAGGAAAAGTAAAGCCCAGGAAAGTCAAATAATGTGCCCCAGGCTGCTCTCTCAATTCTGCCTGGTAGACTTTGTCTTACTTTTCCCCCTACTCTGCCATCAGCCCAGTTTCCCTCTACTTCCAGGAGGACAAAACCCTACAGAGCCTGGGACCCACTAGCTGGCTCTTAATCACCCTATAGCCTCACTGTATGTAACCCCTCCCACCCCCAGGCTTGACATATTTGTAATTTCCCATCATCTGGACGACAATAGCCAAGCTGCCTTGCTCTTCGTGAATCCTGCTTGACCCTTCTGCCTCCCACCTGCAGAGTCAAGTGCACCTTCTGCCCAGGGCTGGAAAACCTAAATGTCACTACCTTCCCCCAGCTTCCTTCATCCCCCTAAATGAGGTTTCTAAAGGTTTTATCTGCTGTTGTCAAGTTTATAGTCATAATTCGAAATGCTGTTAATATTACTGACAGCAGAGAGCTACAAATTACAAAGTTGTAAAGTTACTTTATGGTGATAACTGTCAGCCTTCACTAGCAGCACTGCAAGGCTCCATGGAAACCAAGCTGATGATAAAAAGAATTGATATTGTCTCAGGATTATGACTGTTGGCCAATGGCTGGAGAAATCCTGGCTGGTTCTTAAGTAACTTGAACATGTTTGTTTCTATTCATGTTCACTTGCACACTTATATATACACTTACTTGTGTTTCTGCTACCTTATTGTACAAATGGAGGAAGAGGAACCAAAATAGGACTTTACCCTAAATCTGTTCCAACTATTTGCAGATTTGGGTCTTTGACCAGCCCTGATGACACTGAATGGGGCTATCTGCACATTGTAGGTATTTAATGATTGTTGAATGGATGAATGCCTAGAACACTTAAAGGGCTTAGGCAATATTAAGAAAAAAGATATTGAAATAAGATGGTTTAGGCACCTTAATTCACACTTAATACTATTAAGCTTGGTATCAGTCCATAAGGCAGATGTATCAGCCTGCACACCCACCACTCAGTGCCCTCCTGCCAAAACTGATGCCGACTGGCTACATTAATAGCAGCAGATGTTGGGAGCAAGGAGGTGCTGTCCTTTCTTTGCCCTGTCGTGTCATGGGCCCCTGGAGCCCTGGCTTGATTACTGCCCACTCCCCACCTATTCAGGCTACTGAGAAAATGGTGCGTGGCCTCTGAAGAACTAGAATGGGAGGGGAAGACAAAACTAGGTTTAACATCTGTCCAGACTTGTCTGAAACTGAGGGGTTTCTTGGGACAGGGAACTCGTGGTGTTAAAGTCGGGACAGACCTAGGTGGAGCAAGATGCTTGGTCACCCTAGCATATTATGGCCTAGGAGGAGCTGGCCAGGAACTGGGGATATTCTCCTCAAAAAGAAAACATCTAGCCTCTTTGCTTTGGCCAAATTCTAAAGAGTCCTCAAGGAGCAGAGGGAGCAGTCTGTTCTATGCGGCTCTAGAGGTCAGAACGAGAGCCAGAGGAGGCAGCTCCAGTTTGAGCCTCTACCTGGAAGGGCCACACTTGCTGAGTGCTGATTATGCACCTGACCTGGTTTCTGGGGATGCCAAGAAGAGTGGCAACAGCCTCTGCCTGGAGAAGCTCCCCAGGTGGTGGGTAAATAGGCAAGAGAGTAAGTGCAGTACTTGTGTTGTGACAAAGGGGGTGCACGGGGGGCAAGAAGGGGCACTGACCTGAAAGAGACTTGTGGACTGCAAGGACAATGTGTACCGAGTCCAGACACCTGGAGAGCTGCTTCCTTCCTCTGGACAAGTCCAGGCCTTGGGGTGCAAGCTGGGAAGTGAGAAACAGTGAAGCTGGAGAGGGCTGCAAGAGCCAGCCAGTAAAGGCAAACCAGGGTTGCAGGGAGAGGACATGACGGGTTGGGGTGTGGGGATGGTCAGGGGAGGCAGGCGAGTGCTGCCGAGATGTGCACCACCTCACCAAGTTACATCCTCTGCCCAGCTTCCCACCATTCCTTTCATCTTTAAAAGCATGTGTCCCCTGGACACAGGCTGTGAAAGAAAATCAAGTCAAAGAATCCCCCCTTTTCCTGATTTTCCAAGGGAACCAAGAGTTCCAGTTTCTCTGATCATTTCACCTGACCAGAGGTTTGTTGTTCAGTTGCTAAGTCGTGCCCACCTCTTTACAACCCCATGAACTGCAGCGCACCAGGCTTCCCTGTCCTTCACTATCTCCCGGAGTTTGTTCAAAGTCATGCCCATTGAGTCAGTGATGCCGTCCTACAGTCCATGGGGTCGCAGGGAATCAGATGTGACTGAGTGACCAGCACTTTCACTGTCACTGACTGGAGGTTTGGGGGTTATCTTACTGGCATCATTGGGTAGTGGACAGTTTTCTTATGTGAGACTCTTGAGCTATGGATTTTGTTCATCTGCTCTTTGCCACTGATTTGCTATGTGAAGCTGAGCAGATCACTAGCCCTCCCTGCATCCCATTTTCCCATCTGTGGAATGAAGGGTTTGGACAAAGGACCTCCATCTTCCAGGCCTCATTCAAAGGACCTGTTGAGCTTAGGTCTAACTCACGTTTACCAAGTACACAGCCACCCCTAGGATTTTGTCAATTCCCTGTGGGCACAGGCCATTCACCACAGGTCCTCCAACCCTCCCATTCTTCCAGAAAGACCTAGAACCAGCACCTCCACTCTCACTTCCCAAGCAGCAAAAGCTGCATGCCCGGCGGGACACGCTGCCTGTCTGGGGTTTCTTATCCGTCAATATTTTCCTCAAGATGATAAATGTCCTGCCAATAAGAGGAGGCAGCTGCCAACCCTGTCTGAGACAGGGCCTGTAGCTGAAGTCGCAGCCGTGCCTGGAGTGCTGATGTGTCTGGAGAGGCAGGAGGTGGGAGCTGTGGCTGAGAAGATGAAAGACTGAACTTAGAGGGAGGAGGAGGTCAGGACCACTGCTCTGAGTCTATGCAGATTTTGCCATGAGTCAGTGGAGATGAGAGAGGAGACAGAGTATGCTAGGATTTTAGTTCAAAGCAAAATATTTTACGGCATTTACAGAGCTCCTACAGGATGCTAAGCTTTCATTAGACCATCAGGAATTGAACAACCCTTACCCATGTATAAAGTACATTCAGAAACATCATCTTTCTTGACTTCACCAACAATTCAGAGAGATGAGTATTATTATTTTTATAAACGAGAGGGGAGCATGCTGTCCTTGAGTGCTTATCCTAAGCCATGCCCAGTCTCCAGCTCTAAAAGTACAGAAACAGATGGAAGAAGCCTGCTAGGCTGACACAGTCTATAGGAGATGGAGCAGTCCACTCCCAGAAGCTTGAATTTGTTTCTTCTGACATCAAATTCAAATCTGATTGCCCCACTAGAGTACAGTGTCTTTGATGAAATCAGCTATGTGATCAAGGAGCTAATTACAACTGAGAGATGCCTTTGTTCCATAAGAGGATGAAAAGAGCCTGGCCTTTGGAGCCAGATTCACCTGGGTGCAGATCTTGGCTCTGTTACTTACTAGTTGTGTGACCTTGGGCAAGAGACCTGCACTCTCTGAGCCTGACTTTACCTGTCTATAACCATGATGACTATGCTACTTACCTCATAGGGTTGTTTCAGGTAGATAGAAACAAAAAATTCTCAAGTGCCTCATATAGTAGATTACCTGGAACATGGTATGTACTCAATAAATGTTATCATTACTGTTTCTAATCAAGTACTGAATTACATGAATTCTAAGTAATGAGCATCTGGGCCGTAAGGAAAAGGTGACATCAGTGCAGGCTGGACATTTCATGGAAACGTCCATGAAGGTTCTTAAGATTCTAAAAAGGTTCCTAAGACTCTTAAATAGCAGTCCTCCTAAAAGTGTGTTTGAAGTTCTCACATATCCCAACAGAGTCAGACTTCATCACCTGGACTCATGGGCACAGTTAAGAACTTTTCATCAGGGCAAAACCATCACTGAGGAGGTTTATCTGTGGTCAGGATGTGGTACTGAGAGCAAGACTCAGCGTGTGACAAGGTGAGGTATTTGGAGACAACGTATGTCAGCATGGACTTCCCTGGTGGCTTAGACGATAAAGAGCCTGTCTGCAATGTGGAAGACCTGCATTCGATCCCTGGGTTGGGAAGATCCCCTGGAGAAGGAAATGGAAACCCACTCTAGTATTATTGCCTGGACAGTTCCATGGATGGAGGGCCCTGGTGGACTATGGTCCGCAAAGAGTCACATTTGACTGACTAACACACAAGTCGCTCAGTTGTGTCTGACTCTTTGTGACCCCATGGACTGTGGCCCACCAGGCTCCCCCATCCCTGGGATTCTCCAGGCAAGAATACTGGAGTGGGTTGCCATTTCCTTCTCCAGGGGATCTTCCCAACCCAGGGATCGAACCTGGGTCTTCTGCATTGCAGGCAGACGCTTTAACCTCTGAGCCACCAGGGAAGCCCAACCCTATGTAAGCGCTCCTTAATCCTGATGTTGAGGGAATAGTAACACGTTTGGGTTCTTCTGATGGAAGGTAAAGACTGGAAAGTGCTGTTATTTTTCCCCCTTTTTTTTAATGTGATCACAGACAAATGATGCTCTGTCTTGGTGCCTTAGTCTCCCTGCTGTTGCCTACCTTGTGCGTGGTTGTGCAAATCAGATGGCAGAGGATAGAAGACAAGGTTTTGAAATCTAGTCTGCCTTGTGCTCAAGGAAGGGGTGGCTTTTGGTGAAGGAAAAGAGAGGGAGCATAGGGAGAAGCTGGAGGCACCCTACCCTTCAGGACAGAAATCTGCCATCAGTTAGGGGCAGGGCAGGGCTAGAGGAGACACTAGGCTGGCGCAGAGGCCCCTAGGGGACTCACACCAGCTCAGTGCCCATCCTGTGTCTGCATGGATGTGCGGAGTAACCTGGCTCCACTAAGAGGTGCTGGTAGTAACCCCCTGACCTGAACGGAGGCTGGCCTCTCCCCTCCCTCCCTCATCTCTGCCTCTCTGCCTGGCTGGCAGGGACCACACGCTGAGGCTCATTGCTGTTGTCTGAGGCTGAAGTGCCCTCTCCTGGCCCCCAGGGTGCATGGCTGCCTTGGAAAGTCTGCCTTCATCCTGCAGAGGTTGGGAGGCTGCCAAGTCCTTTGTCTGAGCCAGGATCTGAGCTCTGGGGGCCTGAGCCACCTTTGGGGGGCAGAGAAGGGAGGGGCAGTCGGCTCGCCTCTCCCAGGTTTCCCTCCCATGTGGTCATCCACCCTCCTGCCTGTTTCTTCCCACCTCCCCACCTCCGATCCCCCACTTCTCTTCTTGTCTGTAGGTCTGCAAGACTCTGTCCCTGATACACATACACACTCACTCACACATGTGTCTAGCGTGCCCTCGCTCAGCTCCACCTGCTGTCTTCTTCTTCCCCCAGCCTCCCATCTCCCTTCCCCTCTCCTCCACTCATCCTTTCTCTCTCCTCCTTTTTCCTTAGCTCCTTTCCTCTCTTAAGTGGAAATGTTTTGCACCAAAATCTGCACTGCACTCTAGTGTCCTCCATTTACACTATCCTGTGCAAGTGTGCAGAACCCCAACCCCTTAACCAACCTGGTGGTGAAGATTAAAGGAGCTGGTGGATGCTGTGGTGGGGGGAGGGAACTATGGGTGGCCTCAGCACCCCCTCCCCTTCCCACCTCCAGGTAGCCCCATGTGTCTGTCTGTTCGTCCTCTCTTCTCTCATCCTCCATTGGCCCTCCCTCCCTCTTCCTCTCTCCCTTCTCCTTGCAGCTCAGTACAGATTCACATTCACATACCATTGATTGAGCTCTTTGGAAAAGTGGGGACTTGACTTTCACCTTGAAGGAAATGTCTTTCAAGGATCATATCTGCCTTTTCCCCAAATGAGAAGAGTAGATTTTCTGACGAAGTGTGCGATCTGGGCCTGTGAACCAAACCAAGGGACAAGCAGAAGATGTAAGTCTTCCTCGGTTGTGGGGAGGAGTCATCTCCTGAGGCCCCACCTGAAGCCCTGGTGTGTGTGTCCGTGGGCCAATCATTCTAATGAGACTGCTCATTTATTTACCGTGTGTGCTAATTCCAACAAAAGCCCAGGCCACGCTAAAGCCACACGGAGCACTTTCCAGCACTGAACTCTTCAGGAAGCCCCTCACCCCGGGACCCACGTTGGGAGAACTGGCCTGTGGCCTGGTGAGGCTTCCTTCAGCTGCTGCCAGCACCGGGGTCAGGGGCTGCCGCTCACAGCATCCCTTGGGGAGACCTGAGGGCAGTCACAGGTTGCAGCTATCTGAGGGCTAGCTGGCTGCTGCACCAACACAGGCTGTCTTCCACACCTCCCTTGGGGAAAGTCTCGTCTCTCAACCAAGCTATGCAGATACTGGGACAGCTAACTGGTCCAGGCTTGGGCAAGGGCCAGGACTGGATGTATTTGAGCCACTGTGGTTCAGTGGTTAGGAGCCCAGGGTTCTGCAATCATTCCCATCTGGTTTTAAACCTTAGCCCTACCGTTTCTGAGCCCTGCACAACTTTGGGCAAGTTGCTTCAGCTCTCTGGACGCCAGACTCCTTATCCACCAAATAGAGAAAACGATACAAACTTTCCAGGGTTTTGTGAGATTAAATGAGAATGTAAGTACTTAACACCCTGACTGACTCCTAGTAAGGAATGGTAGCTATTATTACACATTACGATTCTATGTGATCACTTCATGGGGATCGGCTGAGTAGGTGGTCAGGAGGCCAGCTGGTTGAGGACCAGACTTCTTGCCTGAATGGAGAACCATCTGCATCCCCACAGAGATGTGCAGCCAGACAACTAGGTATAAAGCAAAGAGTCCTCTTTTGAGTTCTCCCCAAGAAAACTGTGGCTGTGGTCCGCCCTACTTACATGCATTAAGGGCAGACTGAGAAATCCCAAGTTCACTTCCATTTGGCTGAGCATTTTAATAATATTTGCAAGTGGCCTTCTCCGGGGTTCTGGAAATGTTCAGCATTTAAAAGACTCTGAAGATAATCTGACTCGTGGAAAGTTGGGAAGCTTTTGAGAGACAAAAAATATTTACTGACTGCCAGCCACTTGCCAGACACTATGCTAAGGGCCTTGTTAGCGTATTCAGTCTCACAGCAGCCTTATGAAAGAGGCACTATTTGTCTTGCACATGAGAAAAATATTGGCTCAAGGTATGAGCGTACCTGAGGTCGCACAGCTCACAAACGCAGGTTCTGAACCCAGAGCCCGGTGACTGCACAGCACCTGCTCTGCTCCTGTGCTCACAACCAGACGAGATGAGATTTCTTTGCCTCAACCCATCCTTCCCAGAGCTCTGGGCCCCCGCTTCTCCTTGTGGAGGCAGAGGACCACCAAGCCTTGGCAGAGCAGACCCCTCTCTCCTAATAATGCTGATTCATGCCATTCCTCTTCTCTGGTTTTCTTCTGAGCAACCGAGAGTTTTCCCTTGGCCTGAACTCCTCCATACCTCCTCACCAGAAGGTGACTGTGAAGGAAAGTTACTGGGCTCTGCTGAAAGTCATTTTTAGATTCTGGAGCAGGACAAACAGGAACAATGACTTCACATGTGCATGACTAATTCAAAGCACTTTAATCTTGAAAATGTCAAACTTTATGGTCAGTGGCTGTTCCTCAGTGAGCAGTGGCACTGTGAAAATTAAAATAGCAGGATGGCAGGGCACAAAGACTGGGTGCCTTTGTAAGGGCAAACAGTCTCCAAAGGTGATGATGGCTGGAGCCGCGGGACAGCTTTGAAGTACAAACTGAAAATACAACGTCATCAAGTGACTGACCGTCTAAGATTAGATGTTCCAGCCAAATGGCACACATTAGTGGGGATCTTTACTGCAACCCTGAAAGACAGGCATTATGGTCCCTGTTTGGAGCAAGAGGTGGGGGAGGAGTTTGATGCTCAGGGCAATCAGGAGATCTGCCCAAGGTTATGCATTTGGCGGGTGCCTCTGCAGATTCTGAGGCTCAAAACTGTCAGTTTGCTGCTGCATCAGTTGCCTTTCGCCTTCATGGATTTAAAGCAACATGAACTCATCCACGCTGGATCCACCAAAGAGCTAAGATAAATTTGGAACCAGTAATTGACATCTTACTACATATAACCTTTGCTCTGTGATGAGAAATAAGATCTTAGGAAAAGTTCACTGGATTCTGGCTTCTTGGAAGTCAGGAGCCAAGCTGGAAACTAGACTACTAGAAAATCATAACGTGACTGAGAGTTTTTTCCCCTCTCTGGGCTTTCATTTTCTTATTTATAAAAGTATTAGAGGGATTCATGCAAAATCAAATATTTAACTAAGCACCCACTTTATGCCAGGTTCTGTGCTTGGCACTGAGTATTAAAGAGCAATAAGACATTGCTTATTCCTTCATGGGAGCCGTTGAACCAAGGAGTCTCTAATGTCCTTCCCTATTTGGGCATTCTGTAAACTCACATTCAGTCATAAGGTAAAGGGACTTTGACCCTGTACAGTGTATCTTAGATCTACTAGAACCTATACCCAGGATTTGGAGCCATACCCCAGTGGGTCCAGGGTCAACACACATATGTAGAGACCTCTGCGTCCAGTAGACAGGGAAGTGAGTGCATAGAAAACAAAAGGGCCCAGAAACTGACCATTACTTTGTTCAAGTATGTACTAATTTGTTTTTGGAAGTGTTTCTGAGCACTGCTTCTGTGTCAGGCCTCATACTGGGTTCCTGGAGACATAGAAATAGGTCAGAGGAGGTCCTTATATTCCAAGATGTATATACAATCTGATGGATTTGTTGATTTGCAGATACTATAAATAATGGACATTCTGGGGTCAGGCCGAGACCCAGCACCACATTGTTCAGGAGCTGAGAATGTCTCGAGCTTCAAGTGCCAGGACGGACTATGGGCAGAGGACTCTCCCTTGCCCCACTGATGTTGGGTGTATCTGGGTGACCAGCTTTGGTGAATGGGAGGCTAATAGAAATGACCTGGATGGAGGTCTCCAGTGTGCCAGTGAAGTTTGGCTCAGCACTGGCCATTCTAGTGATCCACCAGGAAAACAGATGCCACAGGGAGACACTTCCACCTCAGTCTGGCCCCAGAATGAACACTGCGGACTCCCCTGCAGCTGAGCCAGCCTGGAGCCCTGCCTTCTGGCTGAGTTTATCCTACCTCAGTCAAGATAGACATGTGTAGACTTGAGAGAGAGAAAATGGGGGAAAAAATGGATGTTGTTTAAAAGAAAAAAGATACAGCTATTGGAGACAGGAATGAGGAGAGGGGTGAGGTCCTTGTTTTATGTGCTCTCCTGAGAAATACAGATACTAGTCATTTTGAATGAGGGGTGATGACATTATCAGGTTTGTAGGATTCTTGACCCATAGAGAGAGACAGCAACCACAAGACCCACTGGAGCTGGAGGCCAGTAGTCTTCCCAGCTGAGCTTTCTATCAGGTCAGCCTGGGAGTACCACAGCATATCCTGTGCTCCCAGATGTTGAGCATGTATACCATGGAGATTCCCACCAGGTACTGATACCACCGCCCACGCACAGCCTTATAAGTCCTGGAGCAGCCCAGGACTGCTCTGGAGCCAGTAACCTCCAGCAAAAGGAAGTCCTACCTTTCTTCCTTCGATGTGCAAACAAATATCATTTACTCTATATGTCACAGCATGAAAGATGGGGAAGCACTGACTTAGCACGCGGGGTCCAGGCCCTCCCTGCCCTGCCAAGGACGTGCTGTCTGCTCTGATCTGTTTCCCACCCCACAAGGTCTGTCTCCTTCAGGCCCCAGACGTGTCTCCCTTCTCTCGGATGGTGGGCAGAGATCCAGTGTCGCACCTTTGCATCCATAACACACTGTCTGAGGATTTTTTTTATTACCCTGTCGAGACAAAGAACAATGGGCTGCATTAAATTCAAGACCCAACAGACTGCAGTGCTGTGTCTGAATCCTTCACGGCAGCCTCTGCTCTAGCTCTGCCAGCTGCCCCCAGGTTGTCTATACTGGGTTTCTCCATTGGGCCCCCATCCCCACCTTCTCTGTCTTCCATCCAGTGCTGGGCATCAGGTGTACTTAGATGCCAGAAGAAAAGACAGAGATGGTGAGGTGTGGGTCCAGACTGCCTTGGAGCTCAGGAATGTCTGAGAGTAAAGAGGGCTGGAGCAGGTGGGGACATCTTCCTGGAGATGATGGGCCTTGATAACAAGATTTAGCAAGGTGCTGTAGCTCACAATTTACAAGGCTCTCACATACAGACAGGGTCTCAATGAATCATCACAACAACCCTGTGAAGGAAGAACAACTATTCTCCTTTTCCAGCTTAGATAACAAAGGCTCAGCCAGATAAAATAACTTGACAGAAGTGCCTTGCTAGTAAGTGCTTGTATAAGTCAGTCAAGGTTCTCCAGGGAAATAGAACCAATAGGATGTATCCCTATATAGAAAGAAATTTATTTTAAGGAAATGGCTCATGTGATTATGGAGGCTGGCAAGTCCAAAATCTGCAGAGTGGGCCAGCAGGCTGGAAACCCTGGGAAAAGCCAGTGTTGCAATTCAAGTCTGAAGGCTGTCCACTACAGAATTCATTCTTTTCCGTGGGATCCTTCAACTGATTTTATGAGGCCCAGCAACATTAGGAAGAGAAATCTGCTTTACTCAAGGCTCACCTATTTAAGTGATAATCTAATTCAGATTGTCCTCACATGAACACCCAGAATGATGTTTGAACACTTCTCTGGGCATTGTGTCCCAGACAAGTTGATATATAAAATTAACCATCACTGTGGTAGGACTTTGATCTGATCCCAGGTCTGTTGGCTTCAGATTCTGAACTTGGCTACATCAGAGCATCCAAACGGATCTGTTCTGAACTTCAAAGCAGAATTTGAAAGAGTAGTGTTTAGTTCACCTTAAAAAATATTGAGGGTCTTCATTGTGTCTAATTCTATTGATGCTGAGATTCGAAATGAAATAGCATCTGCCTCCAATAGTCCAATGAAGGAATTTACAGTCTAGAAGTGAAACAGTGAAGACACTCTGGAGAGTAGATTATCCTGAATAAAGGCTGAGAACTAAATAAAGGTAGAGCTAAGCATGTTAAGACATTGGCCTATCTTGACTGGGGAGTTCATTCAAAGGAGGCTTAGGAGCTGAAGTTGGAAAAGTCCTTTGGGACCAGATCAGAGAAAGCTTTGGATGCTCTAGTACTAATATGAGGTTTTAGCTTACAAGCAACAGGGAGCCACAGAAGGTTCTTGAGTAACAGAGTTGCATGAAGAAATCACTGTGTTAACAGGAGGACTGGGTGGTATATATAGGAGGAGACAGAGAAGCGGAGTCAGGTCATTTTACCCTAGACCAGTGAGAATGTCCTCTTGGTATGATTGGGGAGCATTGTAAAGTCCATGCTTCACTCTCCAATCAAGAAAGAAAATGTCCAACAAGGGCTGAGAATTTCTGCCACCAACTGACTTATCAATGAAGTTTCAGAGTTAGGGAAAGGACTTGGCTAGGTGTCAGGCACTGCCTTAGGAATTTTCCATAATCTCAAAACAGCCACGTGAAGAAGACAGAGCAGAGATTATTGCTCTCCTGTGGCTGATGAGGACACTGAAGGTCAGAAAGAGGAAGTAACCTTCCCAAGGTCACAGCAGATAGATGCGGGCGTCAGAGTCTGGACCAGCACTGATTCACAGCTTGTACTCTTAACCCCTCACTAATCAGCGACAGAGGCTGGGACTGTGAGGGTCCCTGGTGCTTGAGTGCTGTAGAGAGAAGAGAGGAGTGAATGCAGGAACAGAGAGAAAAAGCAGAGTTGAGGAAACAGAGACCATTTTTTGACTCTAATGCCTCACCAAGGCCTGACTCTCAAGTAGATGCTGGAAATAGAGACCCAGTCATATCTGGAAAGACAGAGCGTCAGATGAGGGAGATCTCAGAAGAGATGGTGGTCCTTTGCTGAAAAAATTAATCGCCAACTAGAAGATCAGTTCCACTCACAGTCAGACAGTGTTTCTGGAGGCCCTGGGGAGAAAGGTCATTTCTTTCTGGGAGCAAGCCCTCTGCTGTACTCTCCTCACTTCAGCTGTCCAGTCCTCCCAGAGTTAACCCTCTGGTGCTGCAGTGAGGCCAGCTCCAGGAGAGGGCAGTGATTTCCTGGTTTGCTCCATCTGTAACCATTGTCTTACCTGATGGGAGGCATCATCTGCAGTAATTAGGCTTCATTAAAATGCTGATTAATAACATCTTGCCTGGGCCAGATACATGATGGGATTGGCCTAGTCACTGTAAATGTTAGTGTTCTTTGCAGCTGTTTACACACAGCTAACACCTCTGCAGGGCTCAACGGGGAGGAGACAGAGGAGGCTGTGGAAATGCCCCCACCCCAGGGAACCAGATGCAAGGAGTGGAAACAGAGTCTGAGCATGGAGGACTTTGTAGGCAAGCTGAGCTCTAACTTACAGATGGTGCATCACCAACTGGTGGCCTATCACTGACTCCTTCCTGCAGATGGTCGATTTGGCCAGGAGAATGCTTGCTGCCCGGTGGTTGGTTTAATGTTGAAGTTTGAAGGTCTTGGAGCATGGCTTTCACTGTCCCATTTGACACCACACCTATTGTTTCACACCTGTCATTGCACATATTTATATTATAAGCCCAGGGTCTGAAGACATTTGAGTTCATGACCCTTGCATACCTGATGGGTAAGAGGTGAGGCTGTAAAAAGAACAAGTTAATAGGCAGGGGATGTGTATAAACAGAAACATAGACATAGAAAGCCACAGAGAAATTGCTAGGATCAATTAAGGTATTGCAGGGGCCAGACTGTAAGAAGAACCCAGAGGTAAAGAGGCATGAGTTGCCCAGGTGAGCCCACATCATCTTGTGTAGCTGGGAGGTGAGTGTAGGGTAGGGCGTGGGAGGTATGGGTCAAGACAAAGCTCAGAGAAGAGGGCCAGAAACAGAACCCAGAGGAGGGCCTTGAGTGGCATGCTTAATGGGTTTGGACTTGATCTAGAGAAAGTGAGGAACCCCTTATAAAGCAGTTTAAATTAGAGAGAGACAGGGTCATATCTGCATCTTGGAAATGTCACTCTGGCAACAATGATGAGAACGGGCTGGAGAGCAGCAAGGAGAGACCAGCTGCAGTCACTCTGAGACACAACCCTGGGGCCTGAACCAGGGCGGAGGCAACCACGAAAGCTGTTTCTGAGGGGGACGCCATGGGAGAGCCATTGACTTCCTTCCTTGGGGAAGACAGCGGTGCTCCTGGCTGACTGGATCCCTGGCTGCTGGGCCCATTGGGTTTACAGGAGAAAGTACACAGATGGAGGAATACTGACCTCACACCTGACTTTCTAAAGAGAAACCAAGGCACACGGGAAGACCAACATCCAGCATGAGAAGGGAAGAGAAAACCCTGGTTTCATCTCCTAATCCCACTTCTCTTGGATCTCACCATAGCAGTTGAACTTTGACAAATTTCAATCAGAACTCACAGCTAAGCCTGATTTTACAGATCCAAACACTAGGTTTCCCAATGAACAGCAACCTTCCCAAAGCTACTGGTGGTCGAACATTTTTTATAATATCTTTTCTATATCTAGGAAATTGTCTTTTTCTTTGTACCTATATTACTGCTGTCTGTTTATCTGTATGTCACCTTTCACATTTACCTCTTTCTCATTCTCTTTTTGTTTTGACAGTTTCCTTGTGTGTTACTTCTCTCTGCATCTCTCCCTCTCTGTATTTCCCTTTTGTTCTCATTCTCTCTCTCTCTCTTTCAGTCCCTTCTCCCTCCATCCCTCTCTTACCCTATTCTGTCTCTTTCTCTCTATCCCCAGTTCTGATTAGACAAATGACTCAGGGATGCGGCCAGTCTCTGCCCAGTGGCTAAGCTAATTGATGGCTGTTGTAGAATTGCCTAAACAAGGAACTCTTGTCATTAGCAAGAGATGGGTTGCCTTGGCCTGCAACTAGGAAACCTTTGAAATCCTGCATCTAAATTGCCATTCTTTTGACTGCTACTAGTGATGCTAATTAGCTGTGTTAATTGGATGTTTTGATATTTGAAGAGCAAAGCAATCCAACTCCTTCCTCCAGAAAGCCAAAATTATTAATGAACTTGGCAGCAGCCTTGGCTGTCTTTCCACAGAGGGCACAGCCAAAGATTTCGGTGCAGAGGAAAGGGTTGTTCTGAGGAAGTCTTGCTATTTCCTAGGGAGCGGGCGAGGCTGGGAAGCTGGCCATGGAGCTTCCTAGTGGTGAAATCCCTTGGGGGAACAAGACAGCCTCATATCTGGAGACCAGAGACCAGCATGAGGGATTTGCCTCTGCTCTGTCATTACCTGCCATGAGACAGGACAGCACGCTTCAAGTTTTGCATCTCAGTGCCTAGGACAGTGCCTCATACACAGTTAGCTGCTAACAGATGTGACTGAGTGAATAACTAACATGAGCACTGATTTGGGAGTCGTCAGATTTGAATCTTAGTTCAATCACTTTCTCACTTGATAATTTAAGCAAAAGTAAATTCACCTCCCTGGGTCTCAGATTTCCCTCCAACCACATATTAGTGAAAGTTCTGACAAATATAATTCTCTCTAATTTGCTATATTTTCATCTCAACAAAAATGGTAGCCAGTACCTGCTGCCTAACCTACCTCACGATCTGGCCGAGATTATAAAACAATGTGCGTAAAGCTAAGGAAAAGATAGATACAGAATTCTGTGTGTACACAGAGAACAGAGCAACTAAGCAACTAATTCAGCCTCAAGGGATCTGGGAAGACTTCCTTGATAGGACAGATTTTGAGCTGGTGGTACAAGGGTGATGATTAAACTTTCACCAAGAGACAAAGCAAGAGTGGGAAGAAGAGGAAGACATTCCACAAGGGTCAGAGAGCCCAGAGCCGTCATGAGCCCCTCACTGCTCTAAAATAAGAGGCCGTCGTGATCTCTTAGAGTATTTTTTAAGAAAGAAAACTGTAATCCTGGGCAGGAACAAGATCTAGGAAGGGAAAGATTTTGAGTGTGGAGGAAAACTGCCATCTCACTTACATTCAGAGGAATTTTCTCCAGGAAACCAAGATCACAGTCTAGTTAATTGGCTTTGGGGATGTTTTCAAAACCCATAAGGAAAGGCATAGCTCAGCCAGATTGGTCATGACTTCCAAAGACCCAATACAAAGATTAATGTGCGATTACTGCATCTTAAAAGTGTTGCCAGACCAAACTGGGCTCCATTTGCCTGCTGCAGAGCAAAGCCAATCTAATGACACAGGGTTGTGAAGACGGAAAGTACAGGGTGTATTGCAGGCACCAAGCAAGGAGAATATGCAGCAAAAGACCCAAACTCCCCTGACAGGTTTCAGAGAAGGGTATTTAAAGGCAAATCTTGGGGTGAGGGTTGTAGGTTGCATAGTCAGCTCATGGACTTTCAGTGGTTGGTAGTGAGGTAACAGAGTGATGTTTCAGTAATGCTGATCATCAACCTTCTGGTTCCAACCAGTCTTTGTGCTTGTGTTCAACATGTAGTCAGCATCCTCCACCTGGGTTGGCAGTGTGGGGAGTGTCTTAGTTCCTGCAGAACAACTCAAAGATGTGCATGGGATTGTCATATATATCCCTTAAGGAGGAACTAGAACTCTTTTATCACCAAACTGTTGCTCTAGCTAATATTACTTGTCTTGCTTGACTATTTTACCTTTGTTTCTGCATTACCTCACTTGTGTTATTGGTTACTGCTTTAGTCTGCTCTTTGAAACTCAGGGAAAAACTAGGAGACTAAAATCTTTTTCTAAAAGCAAGAAACTGGGGATATGGAGGGTTTTTTTATACCCATAGCAACACTTTCAGTTTAAAAAGTGTTGGTAGAGCTGAGCTAATCTAATCTGCCCTTTTGACAGAAGAAAGAGAGAGTGGGGTAGAGAGAGAGAAAGGAAAAAAGGAAGCTTTCTTACGACCATAATATTTTGAATTATTTCCACTTTACAAATGTGATACTCTTGTGCATACTTCTATTTTGATACTTTCACTTCATATTGAAGTATCATCAGAAGTTGATCAAGTAGAGAATTTTGGAAAAGCATCTCTCATACAAAGACATGAATGATAATGGAGCCTTGGAAATGATTAGCATTAAGGTATGGCCAGGGCACAGGGTGGGTATGGGGAAGAGGCTGGACAGGTAGGCAGACTTCAGATTATAAAAGGTTATTGTTCCAGATAGAAACTGGAAATTTATCCTGAACACAGTGAGGAGCCTTCTTCAGGTTTTGAAAACAAAGGACTGTACAATATAGGGATGTTGCATCATCTCTCTGTGATGTTCCTTTGCATAATGTCTGGTAGTCTATGAACTCTCAAAGGGGGCTACTCCTGTCTGATTGACCTCTGTATCTTCCAGGAACATAGTAGTTATTTATAATTTCTGGTTGAATAAAATTGAGGTGGATCCAGAATGGGTGAATGACTCATACAACAACACTGAGAAAGATTGAAGGCAGGAGAAGGGGACAACAGATAAGATGGTTGGATGGCCTCACCAACTCAATGGACATGCATTTGAGCAAACTCCAGGAGCTGTGATGGACAGAGAGGTCTGGCATCCTTCAGTCCATGCGGTTACAAAGAATTAGACACAACTGAGCAATTGAATTGAACAACATCACTGTGAAACCTGGTGGGAAAAGATGGGCATTTCCTCAGGCCACAGCTTCTGCAGGTTTATTACTAAATCATACATCCCTGGGCACCATGTCTCAGCTGATTCATGGTTTTAGGATTTGAATGCATCTGTGTGACATCATCTAGGGGCAGGGCTAATTACCGCCCCCCCCCCACCACCACCACCCTGAGATCTTCTTCTATAATACAGAATGCTTTCCCTCAGAAAGCCCAGGGACATCTGTGACCAACCTCAAGAAGCTCACTTGCGTTGGATGATCTCCCTAGACCCACTGATGTCCCATTCCAGAGGTACTCTCCTGGGAAACTCATTGCCATTATCAAATATTTAAGGATCACCTACGGGATTGGGGGCAGGAGGACAAGGGGACAACAGAGCATGAGGTGGCTGGATGGCATCACTGACTCAATGGACGTGAGTCTGAGTGAACTCCGGGAGTTGGTGATGAACAGGGAGGCCTGGCGTGCTGCGATTCATGGGGTCGCAAAGAGTCGGACACAACTGAGCGACTGAACTGAACTGAACCATGTTCTAAGGCCTGGGGAAGAGGAAGATGAGTCAGACATGGTGGCTGTGCTCAAGAACTAGTCTGAACTTAAACATCTCAAGACATAGACACAACTGGGTGGCTCTCTGTATCCGTGGTACTCAGCATTTACTCAAGAAGTTGGTTGAATGATTGACTGAAGGAACTTGAGAAGACAGAAAAAAAGATACCCATACATATCTTGTGTCATCCATGTATATCTTACATCATATGGTGGAAAGCTGTAGGTATTATAAAAGAGGAATGGAGTTCAGAGGAGAAGGGAGTACTTCCAAGAACAAGTTTCTAAGATTTTGTGAAGGATGTGGTGGGGTCTAGGCTAAGCCTTGAAAGATGACCAGGAAGGAGACTAAGATGGAGTGCAAACATGAGCAAAGGCACAGGCTTCATAGATGATTATTTAACAAGTGTCCATTCAGCATTAGGTGTGTGCCAGGTGCTGTGAGAGCACTGAGGGTACTAAACTGCTCTCCCAGGATTTATAATCCCAAAAAGGAGAGTGGCAGGCCAATTAGTGTGTGTGTCTCTGTGTGTGTTGGTATAGACTAGGGAAGGACAGGGGCACAGGACTAAGGGGAGGATCCAGAGGTTTGGCTGGATCAAGAGCATTCAAAGGATCTAAACTTTCAGATCACATTAGGCCTTTATTCTCCACCAGCATAAAAAAGTGTTTGATGTGGAAGGAAAGGAAACTAGCCACTGACTGAGCTCCTGCTACACACCAGTGAAAAGCCCTTTGCGTACAATACTCTCATTTAACCTTCTAAACCACTTTGAAGTAGGTCTGTGTATCCCCATTTTACAAATGAGGAGGCCAAGTTTAAGCGACTGGTTAGCAGTGGGATCTTTATGGCTCCAGAGTCCTTGATTTTCTTTTTTATACAGCACCATGCTGATCAGACAGCATGCTCATTCTGTACCCTCTCCTTGAGCCTTGGTTGACTTGGTGTGTGTTTGTGTGTATGTTTGTGTACACATGAGTGTGCTTGTGCATGCACGCATGTGCTTGCTCATATTTTCCTGCAGACAGGTAGCAACTGTGGACAAGGGAGGCTCTGATTACTTCCGTCCAATTAGTGCTCTGTTCATTCTTGCTGTCTCCTTGTTATTTGAATTAATTGCCGCTGATTACTCTGCGAAGAAGAGAAAGGACAGTCATCAGCAATTCTACCTGGAGGATAAAAACATTGTAATGGAAAATAAAACTGGTTCCTGAGGACTTGGATTAAGAAATTCTCTCTAGTGGAGAAAGATCAGGCATGCTTTGACCAAGATCAATGTTCTATGACCCTATCTGGGTTGGAGGACAACATGCCCCTGTTCTGGTCAGCAGGAAACAGATAAAAACAAGTGAGGAAATACATTTATTTGGAAAATTGATTGTGTATAAAAAAGTCTTTGTGACTTTGTAAGTCTCTTCCTACTCTGTAAGTTTAGGACGTTTCATGAGGCAAACTCCAAGGTCCTATAGTAGCAAAATTCCTTTGGTTGCAAGAAAAAAAAAAAAAAAACCCAACTCAAACTGACTTAAGTAAAAAGGGGAATTACTTAGCTTACAAAACTTTCAGATCTGAAGGAATAGAGAAAATACATTCTCTCCCAAAGACTGGATAAATGTGTTAGTCTCATGGGACGTTTAAGCCCAGCTTGTTCCCCATCTTGTGAGTCAGAAACCTTCAGCTTTGCCTGACATGAAACCAAGAGACTCAAGGAAGGTCATCTTGGTGTCAAGCTGCCATCTGAACATTAGCTCCATTCTCTTACAGCCTCTTTTCCCTCTGGAAGCAAAATGTCAGCTCCTGGTGCCTAGCCCACCCACTCCGCATTAAAGGTGACTCTCTGTCTCACAAGCCCCAGAACTGAGTCTCACTGGGCTTATGCCATGACTGATCAATCACTGTGGCCAGAGGAAGTCAGTGCTCTGCTGGCCAGGAGAGGGGCAGCTCTATCCCCACAGAACTTAATGGTCTGCAGAGGAGACAGTATCATAGACACAGGTAGAGCTGCCAGTGTGAGTGGACCATGAAGGAGTGCTAGCAGGTCCAGGAGGTGTGTGACCGTGGCACTGGCAAGGCTAGGAGGTCAAGGGAGGCTTTCTGGAGGAAGTGGCAGTTGAGCTGAGGGCTAAAGAATTGGTAGGAGTTACCTAGAGCCAGTGAGGCAGGAGGTCTGCCCTGCACGGAGTGTGAAGCATGGCTGGTCTAAGAAATCCTCTTGCCCAATGGGGAGATGAGAACATGGGATAGAGCATGACTTGTTGTGTTATTGTTACTAAAACAGAGCAGGGCTGAATGAGATGTGTAACAAGCATGTTTGATAGCCTGACACTGAGCAGATCCTGGTTAGCATTTGTCAGAGGGAGGGAGGCAGCCAGGCAGACCAACAGGCCAGCTGGCCCAACAGAGGTGTGGGAAAGTGAGAGCAGAAGAGTTCCAGAGAAAATACATTCCCTCCCAAAGATTGGATAAATGTGCTAGTCTCATGGGACGTTTAAGCCCAGCTTGTTCCCCGTCTTGTGATCAGAAACCTTCAGCTTTGCCTGACATGAAACCAAGACATCCCCCCACTGAGCAGTAGATGCCAGGAAATGCCAGGAACCAGACATTCCGGTGGAGCCTCACTATGGGAATCAGGGAAGTCGCCTAGCACAACCGTGCAGCAAAACTAGCTCAGAAGGGGCAGAGAAGGCTACTCTGGGGAGCACAGAGCTCCTGGCTTCCAGGAGTCACACTCAGACAACTTGTCCAGAAGAAACAGGGACACCACTACCCTGTTCTTCGAGACATGAATCTGGTGAGCTAGCTTTGACACCTTTCCTAGTCCAGCCTCCTCTGCAAGCACCCTACATTCAACCCTCAAATCATATCAGTTTCGCTTTACAAATATTTCTAATTCTATTCTGCAGCATGTGGACTCTCAGTTGCGGCATGTGGGATCTAGTTCCCCAACCAAGGATCAAATCTGGGCCCCTGCATTGAGACCGTTAGTCACTGGACCCCCAGGGAAGCCCCTGAACATAGAATTTTTAAAATACTTTTTTCATCTCCCTGTCCACCTGTCTCTCTGTTGCTCTTTTTCTCCTTCTTTAATCTTGTCTTTTTGGTTTGTCTTCTCCCTGCCTCTGTTAATAGGCCTAACATGTGTTAAATGACTCTGGAAACAAATTTGAACCTGACACACCCTTGTCCTTAAAGAGCTCATGATTTGTTGGCAATGACAGGCTTATCAATAATGATAATTTTTAAAGCTGCTACATGGCAGCCTTGTGCTGAGTGCTTTGGGTATATAATTTCTAATCAGCACAATTGTACTGTGAGGTAGGTCATTTCAGAGATGAGGAAACTGATGCTCAGAGAAGGTAAGTAACTTGCCCAAGCAGCCAAGATTAAAACCAATGCTTTCAGATCCTAAAACCCACATTTAATGGTATCATAGGACACAGTGTCAAGAGACGAGGCTTAGGCCAGTTTATGGAAAGCTGAAAATGCCAGATTTCAGGGTTTAGGTCTTGTACAGGAATCAGCTTAGGGTTGTAAGTCAGGTAGTGATGAGTTTACAACTGTGATAATGTCGCTCTCAATGAAAATGGGGAGAAGCTGAAGGCAAGAAGACCAATTAGGAGGCTGAAGCAATTGTTCAGATAAGAAATAAGGATCTGAATTAAAGAGACAGTGGTGGCTGGTTTACAACACCCTTAAGTCAACTAAGCAACACACGGTCCAGTGCAAGTATTCCTTGCCCTTGAGAGGTCCCAAACAATGCAAATAAAAAGGATCCTGGAGTTAGGCTTGAAAGTAAAAGTGAAGTCGCTCAGTCGTGTGTAACTCTTTGCAACCCCTAGGACTGTAGCCTACCAGGTTCCTCCGTCCATGGGATTTTCCAGGCAAGAATACTGGAGTGGGTTGCCATTTCCTTCTCCTGGGATCTTCCTGGCCCAGGGATTGAACCTGGGTCTCCTGCATTGTAGGCAGACCATTTAGCATCTGAGCCACCAGGGAAGTCCTGGGTCCAAATCCTACAAACCCACTTGCTGCTTATGTGGGAGGTGCTGGGCAACTTTGAGTGATACTGAGTGTCACATGGGTGGGTTGAGCGCCCTGCACAGAGCCAGGGTTCCACTTCTGACACTGACAGAGTCTTCCTCCTCAGCTCTTGCCAATCAGATCAACCCAGGGAACATGCAACCCCCGCTCCCCAAAAGGTCTAGATGCCAAACTCTAGAACCTAGAGATCGGCTCCCTGGTAGCTCAGGCAGTAAAGCGTCTGTCTACAATGAGAGAGACCTGGGTTCCATCCCTGGGTCGGGAAGATTCTCTGGAGAAGGAAATGGCAACCCACTCCGGTACTCTTGCCTGGAAAATTCCATGGATGGAAGAGCCTGGTGTCCATGGGGTCACAAAGAGTTGGACACGACTGAGCGACTTCACTTTCACTACGTAGAAACAGGATCTGTGCAGATGTCATTGTTAAGGATCTTGGGGTGGGAGATGGTCCTGGGTTATCTGGGTGGGCCCTATATGCAATCATATATATCCTTTTAAGAGGAAGGCAGAGGGAGATGTGATCATAAAGACTGGAATGATGTGGTCACAAGCTAAGGAATGCCGGCAGCCACCAGAGGCCAGGAGAGGCCAGAACCGTTTCTCCTCTAGAGCCTCAAGAGGGAGTGTGGCCCATTGAAATGGATTTCAGTTTCCTGGCCTCCAAACTGTGAGACACTAAATTTCTTTTGTTTTAAGCCATCAAGTGTGTGGTGCTTTGTTACAGTGGCAATTGGAAACACGTATATAGAGCCTCACAGCTATTCCCAACATCCAGTGTTCTTCAGTGACCTGGACACCTCTCCACCAGGTATACCTCTCCTGGACACCTCTCCACCAGGTATACCTGGTGGAGAGGTATACATGGTATACATATACCACCATGTATACCCTCTTCTCTGAAGTGAGCCTCTCAGAATATGCCCTACCCTTTTGAGCTGCACCTTACTTATCAAAGAGGAGGTCTTCCTTCCATCCAGCAGTCTTTCCCTTCCTTCTCTCTGTCTTTCTCTGCCTCTCTTTCTCTGTTCCTACCTCTGCGTTTCAGTCTTGCTGCGTCTCATTTACCGTCTTCACCTCTTAAACTTGCTTTTCTCCTTTTGTCTCTTTCTATCTCATCCTCTGCCTTTCTCCTGTTCCCTCCCTCTCTTACCCTCCCTGTCTACAGTTGCATCTCTCACTCTCTCTCTCTGTCTCTCTGATTCACTCTGTCATCTGCTTCCTAGGTTTCTCTCTCTTTCTCTGCCCCTCTGTCCTTTCTCTCGTTTTCAAGTTTGACTTTCTCTCAGCCCCTCTGATGAGCTTTCTCTCCTCACTTATCTTTCTGCTCCACCCTGACCCATTTGTCTCTGCACCTTCCTGCCTGTCTGCATCTTTCTCTGTCTCTTCCTCCCCGCCCCCACCAACCCCCACCCGCTGCATCTCCCTTGTCTTTTTCTGCCGGCCTCCTTACCTCAGGAAGTGCCTTAGGAGTTGCCTGTGATTGGAGTGGACTCTGCAATTACATCTGCAGCCTTCACACTGCCCTTGAGAGACAGACTCATCTGTTTAGCCGTGCACCTGTCCAACGCCGTGGGAGGATGGGTGAAGGTCCTCCCACGGCGTTGGACAGGTGAGGGAGGCAGACACAAAAGATCCTTCATATCACGTTGTTCTTCTGGCTTTACCCAGAGGCTCCTGGACAGTTGCCTCTTAACATTCCCACAGTGCTGTCAGCCTTACCAAAGAGGGATCACTTTTCCTTGGCCTCTGCAGAATTAATCAGTCCCCTTAATGACGATCATCTGTTTCTGGCGTGGGTAGGAGTGTAAACAGAGAGAATTCTAGGTGCGGGTTTCCCAGCAGGGAACAGGTAGGAGTTACATTTTCATATTTGGAGGCGGGATGATGGCAAAGAAAGACCTTCATGAGGACAGGGACTGTATCTGTTTTTCTTGTCACTGTAATATAGGTTCTAGAATTGTGTCTGGCACGTAGAAGGCATTTAATGAATATCTGAGTAGATGAATGAAGGAAGGAATGAATGAGCTCCAGTCCCCTTTGTGCTAGTATCTGATGAGCCTCAATAGACATGTTCCTTCTGACTTTTCATCTACAAAATGGGGATAGCAATCACATCCCCCTGCAGCACACAACTCTGGGGAGAGAAGAAGAGAAATACGGTATCTGTTGCATGGGGCTGCTCCTTAGTTCCCTGCAGAGCAGGGCGGGGAGCATACAAGTGCTTGCTGGTGGTTCTGGAAGTGCTGCAGGGAGAGAGAAGTATGGAGCCAGCTTCAGAGATGAGGGTCTGGGAAGGAGCAGGGCAGGAAAGGGAGGTCACAGGTCAGGTGGGAGGATGTGAGAGGCATCCCCTCTGACTTTGCTCTGGGAGGTGGGAAGACCTTCAACCAGCCAGGAAACTGCCACATGACGAGAAAGAGATGTTCCTGAATCCTACCAGGGAGAACCCATGCCCAAGGTTGACTGTTATCCCCAGTGGTAGGATTGGGCTGGACTTAGCAGGAGCCCAGTTAGGAAGTGACTGGTCAGAGGTCCTGTTTGGGGAGAGAAGAAGAGAAATACGGTATCTGTTGCATGGGGCTGCTCCTTAGTTCCCTGCAGAGCAGGGCGGGGAGCATACAAGTGCTTGCTGGTGGTTCTGGAAGTGCTGCAGGGAGAGAGAAGTATGGAGCCAGCTTCAGAGATGAGGGTCTGGGAAGGAGCAGGGCAGGAAAGGGAGGTCACAGGTCAGGTGGGAGGATGTGAGAGGCATCCCCTCTGACTTTGCTCTGGGAGGTGGGAAGACCTTCAACCAGCCAGGAAACTGCCACATGACGAGAAAGAGATGTTCCTGAATCCTACCAGGGAGAACCCATGCCCAAGGTTGACTGTTATCCCCAGTGGTAGGATTGGGCTGGACTTAGCAGGAGCCCAGTTAGGAAGTGACTGGTCAGAGGTCCTGTTCAGACAAGGAAGGTCACTCATTCCCCATGCTGTCCAGCTCCCCCACCCCGTCCAAGCCCACTGAAGCCCCACTTCACCAAAGAGGCCTTCTCTGCCCACTCTGCTTTCTGCTATGATCTGCCGCCTTTCTCCCAGTGTTCCCTTGCCCTTTGCTTAGCTTTAGTTCATGGCACTCACCACTCTCTGGCATCTTGATAACGTACGAATGTACTAGATTCGCAGTTTGTCCCCAGTACCTAGAGTGTAAGTCTGATGAAGACGGGGATCTTGGTCAGTTTTATTTGCTGTGCCAAGCACCTAAAGCTCACATGGCACAGAATAAGTAGGTTCTCGATAAATATTTGTTGAGTGAAAGAATGAGGATGAGGTTTTTCAAAAGCTTATGGTATTGAGAATTTTGCTTGAATATATTTTGTTAAGCCTGGAAAAAACTTGAGAGAGCATACATGTTACCCACAGCAAAGTTAAGCCTAGAGAAAGGAAACAGCTATGATCCCATGACAAGTTACTGGCTGAACCCAGATTGGTCTCTTGATTCTCATTTAGGGGCTCATTCAGTGCTCCAGATCCAAGGCCCTGAGACATGAGGACAGAGGGTCCTTCAGTCACTGCCTGTATCCAGGGACCTTGGGTGCCTTCTGGGAGCCAGGGGTGAGAGGGTGGAGGGTGAGCAGCAGGGGACAGACCATGCAGGCCACAAGCACTTTGGCATGAGCAGTCCTAAAGAGTTGATGGTTCAGAAGCCGTTTCCATTATCCAGCCTTTTCATATCGCTGACACAGGATCAGGGCTCCCAATGTCTCATAAGCATCTTGAAGTCAGATTGAACTCCTAACCTCTCCCCTGGTTCTTTTTCTTCCCTCAGTCTTCCACATTCCAGAGCCCTGTCATTCCATCTTCTCTTTCAGGCTCCACGTCCAGTCTGTCAGCAGGTCCTGCTAGCTCTTCCCTCAAGGACATATCTTCCATCTCTACGGTCTTTGTCCGGTTCCAGGGCCCCCTCTTTCCCTTGGACCATCACTGTAGTCACCTGGCTGATGTGCTTGCTCCCACTCTTGCTTTCTTATCTTTTAGCAAAATGACCTTTTAAAATTATAAATCAGATGGTCTCATTTTCCTGCCTAAAATTCTTCGTTCACTTAGACTCTCCCCATTCAGTTAGAAAATCCAGATTCCTTCAGGTGGCCCAGCATAAGGTGCCACAGTATCTAGCCCCCGCCTGCCTCTCCACACCAGCCCTCTTTCAGCCCCCCTCTCCCACCCAAGGACTGTTCCCACCCACCCTTCCTCCTTCAGAGACGCTTACCCACTGCCCACTCTCAGTTTGCAGAAGCCTGCCCATACCCCTTCTCTAAGGCAGCACCCACGTTGCCCTCAGTTATAGACTCTGCATTTTCTTCCTAGCACTATTAAAACCACAATTATGTATTTATTTGGGATTTTTTTTATTCTTTTTTATTCTTCTTTTTTTTTTTTTTACTGTTTATGCTTATAGATTTAAGAATTGTTGTCTTGGTTGGTTGCTTTTTGTTTGTTTTTAAACAAAGTATATCCCATGCCTTCTACAGAAGTTGAATATACTAGGTAATCAACAAGCATAGACTGAGTGAACAGATAATGGATGCAACAATAGATACACTCTGGTTTTTATTGCCAACAGAAAAGAAGTTTATATTCCATAATTTGACATTCAGAGCCTTCACTAATCTGTCGCCAGCCTACCCATTGCAGCCCTAACTCCCCTCTACACTTTAGCTCCTTGGGCCTGTGGACCCTTCTCTGTCTTACTTCTGGCACAGAATCGTGGCCCACAGCCACACTCCCCACTTGTACTGATGCTCATTTATCTCTTCCTCCCCATTTCAGACTTGTCTTTGTCCTTCAAATCTTAGTTATAGTCCACTTCCTTGAAGCCTTTCACAATTCCTCCACTTGGAGTTAAATCTGCCACATGCCCACAGAATTTGTGTTTGGATTTATGACCACACTCATGAAAGGAGAAAATATGCGCGGTGTTTAAAAGACACTCAGGTTCGTATGCCCCTTCTTTCACTTTCTAGCCACGAGACGCTGGGCCAATTATGCAAACGCTCCTTTTTTCAGTTTTCTATAAAAGATGTGTCAAATTACGCTTTGGCCTCGCAGGGGTGTGACGGGGATTGTCAATAGTAAATAACTACACTGTGCGGTGCACAGGGTGTGCCGGAAAAGGATGGTCGCTGCTTTTGTGAAGGTGACAATGCAACAGCCTGTTTGGTGGTGCAGCTGTCTGGGATATGTTAGTATCACATTCCTGCTGCTGTTCAGTCACTACGCCATGTCCGACTCTTTGCCACCCCATGAACTGCAGCATGCCAGGCTTCCCTGCCCTTCACTGTCTCCTGGAGTTTGTTCAGACTCATGGCCACTGAATCAGTGATATCATCCAGCCATCTCATCCTCTGCCAGCCACTTCTCCTCTTGCCCTCAATCTTTCCCAGCATCAGTCTTTGCCTCTTCTAGACTGCGTCTAATTCCTCTTTATCTAACCTAGTCTCAGCCCTTCTTCATAGTAGCACACACATGGGAGGAACCCCCAAAATTAGAATGAATGAATAAACAAACGAATGTGAATAATCCAACCCTCATTACTCGTTAAAGGGTCCCACCATGTACTGGAGCTATTGACACCCATCCTTTACTTTAAAGTCACCTAGTCATTCTGAGTTTCGGACAACTCCAGCCAACGCCTGTTTCTCTGACTCCAGGGTCCTGATCCCCCCTGCTGTCTGCTCCTGCTCGTGGCCCGAAACCCATCAGGAGCGACAGAAGAATCCGAGGAGAATGACATTGTGAACTTATAGGCCATTCTGAGGTTTTTGTTGGCAGTGAAGAGTTGGGAGTTTTCACCCCAATTTTTTTCTCTCTTAATTCTGCAATATATTAGAGAAGGTTCTAGCCAAGAGAGTTATTGCTTTCTCCTTGCCTGGATCTTAAATCTTTGTTCAAAGACAGCCTGTTTTAATTGAAAATGTTCAATCAATCTCTTCCCTCCTCCCACCCACGTCCCATTTCTTGGCTTCAGGAGGCCAGTGCAGTAAATAACCTGGAGCGAGGCTCTCAGGGCTTAAGGAATATATAATATTGTTGGGAAGAAAAAGGGTTGTCTCAGACAATTCCCACCTTAAAAACACTGTCTTTTAAACAGAGCTTGTCTGAAATGATCAACACCTCACAGTGGGGCATTTGACTGCAACAGCCCAACTCCTCTGCCTTACAGAGCTCAGGAGAATTGACCTACAGGGAGATCTCTTAGGGTTGCTCCAGGGCTGAGAGAGTCTGGCTGTCACTGCAGGTCTGGAGAAAGGGTTCAGGCTTCCCTCTGGCCACATTCATGCACTTACTTAGTCAGCATTCAGGGGTTGGTTGCTTATCTCACCACCACAACCTGCAAGGCAGGCGTCGTTGCTCATGTTTTACGGGCGAGGAAAGAAGGTTCAAGGAGATGGGGAACTTCTGCAAGGTCACATGGCGTTCTTGCTCTCCTCTGCTACATAACGAATTTCCCCAAAGTTAATGTTTAAAACCATAGTTATTCTCTCCTGTTTTCTGTGGGTCAGAAATTTAGGAAGCGTTCGGCTGAGTGGTTCTGGCTTGGCATCTTTGATGCAGTAGCAGCGAGATACTGACTGGAGCTGGAGCGGCAGAGTGCTGGAGGGGCTGTAGGCTGGCCAGGAGTCTTTCTCTGAAGTAGCCTTTCCCCAAAGTCTCAGGGCCCTGCCTGCAGAGCCTCTGTGAGCTGGCTTTGGGCTTCCCCAGAGCAGGATGGCCTCAGGGCAGTCAGACAGCTCACTGGAGGTTCCGAACACCAGCTGGGGCATTCCAGCAGGCAAGGTGAGAATTGCACCTGCTTTTCTGAATAACAGTATCACTCCTGCCATTCCTTAGGTAGCAAGTAAGTTATAAGCCCACCCGGACTCAGAGAGAGAGGATACTGACTCCACCTCCCAGTGGAAGGAGTGTCAGGTCACATCATAGGATGGCAGGTGAGATGGGAGACACTGGGCAGACATCTTTGAAAAGTGCCATCTGCCACACACAGCATGTGGCCAAGCCAGGATTAGAATTAGATGCGTTTGATTCCAAAACTTCTCTACAGCCCTTCAGCCTGATCCATGGGGACCTCTCCCTCCCTCTGTGCCCCTGTAGCTCTGCCTGTCGATGCACACAGCTGTGATTCAGTTTCCTCAAGCCAACTGGAACCTGACTGAACTGAGGCGGCCAGCCACCTCTGCAGGCCCTGGCAGTGAGGTTGCCTCTGAGGTCTGCTGGTCAGAAAGCCCATGCCCAGCACCAGGCTTTTCCAGTTGTGAACTTTTTAAAGAAGGGTGGCCACAAGCAGAGGGAGAAAGCAGGTGCAGCCGCAGATCTCACTGATGTAAACAACTCATCTGGCGTCTTCCCTTCCACCAGGCACTGGCCTGGGGTGCCTCAGCCCTCAACAGAAAAGGTGCCTTCCAGCTGGGCAACAGTCCAGAGTGGCGGAAAGTTCACTGCTCTGGAATCAGAAAATCCCAGATTGGAGTCTCAAGTCTACCATTGGCAGTTTTTAGCTTTGGACAGGTTTCTTAACTTCCAAAAGCAAAAGGGAGATAGGAATGCCTTCCTCCCTGGGTTGTTTAAAATGACGTGTTAGTAAAGGTCAGTGCAGTACCAGGCACACAGCAAGGGCTTCATAAATGAGAGTCTGGCTGTCACTGCAGGTCTGGAGAAAGGGTTCAGGCTTCCCTCTGGCCACATTCATGCACTTACTTAGTCAGCATTCAGGGGTTGGTTGCTTATCTCACCACCACAACCTGCAAGGCAGGCGTCGTTGCTCATGTTTTACGGGCGAGGAAAGAAGGTTCAAGGAGATGGGGAACTTCTGCAAGGTCACATGGCGTTCTTGCTCTCCTCTGCTACATAACGAATTTCCCCAAAGTTAATGTTTAAAACCATAGTTATTCTCTCCTGTTTTCTGTGGGTCAGAAATTTAGGAAGCGTTCGGCTGAGTGGTTCTGGCTTGGCATCTTTGATGCAGTAGCAGCGAGATACTGACTGGAGCTGGAGCGGCAGAGTGCTGGAGGGGCTGTAGGCTGGCCAGGAGTCTTTCTCTGAAGTAGCCTTTCCCCAAAGTCTCAGGGCCTCTGCCTGCAGAGCCTCTGTGAGCTGGCTTTGGGCTTCCCCAGAGCAGGATGGCCTCAGGGCAGTCAGACAGCTCACTGGAGGTTCCGAACACCAGCTGGGGCATTCCAGCAGGCAAGGTGAGAATTGCACCTGCTTTTCTGAATAACAGTATCACTCCTGCCATTCCTTAGGTAGCAAGTAAGTTATAAGCCCACCCGGACTCAGAGAGAGAGGATACTGACTCCACCTCCCAGTGGAAGGAGTGTCAGGTCACATCATAGGATGGCAGGTGAGATGGGAGACACTGGGCAGACATCTTTGAAAAGTGCCATCTGCCACACACAGCATGTGGCCAAGCCAGGATTAGAATTAGATGCGTTTGATTCCAAAACTTCTCTACAGCCCTTCAGCCTGATCCATGGGGACCTCTCCCTCCCTCTGTGCCCCTGTAGCTCTGCCTGTCGATGCACACAGCTGTGATTCAGTTTCCTCAAGCCAACTGGAACCTGACTGAACTGAGGCGGCCAGCCACCTCTGCAGGCCCTGGCAGTGAGGTTGCCTCTGAGGTCTGCTGGTCAGAAAGCCCATGCCCAGCACCAGGCTTTTCCAGTTGTGAACTTTTTAAAGAAGGGTGGCCACAAGCAGAGGGAGAAAGCAGGTGCAGCCGCAGATCTCACTGATGTAAACAACTCATCTGGCGTCTTCCCTTCCACCAGGCACTGGCCTGGGGTGCCTCAGCCCTCAACAGAAAAGGTGCCTTCCAGCTGGGCAACAGTCCAGAGTGGCGGAAAGTTCACTGCTCTGGAATCAGAAAATCCCAGATTGGAGTCTCAAGTCTACCATTGGCAGTTTTTAGCTTTGGACAGGTTTCTTAACTTCCAAAAGCAAAAGGGAGATAGGAATGCCTTCCTCCCTGGGTTGTTTAAAATGACGTGTTAGTAAAGGTCAGTGCAGTACCAGGCACACAGCAAGGGCTTCATAAATGCTGGTGTTCATGGTGTTCATGTCCAGGGCCGTGTCCAAACCCAGCCTGGCGACACCTCGAAGTGAGGGGTGTTGCTTGACTGTTTCACATATGCTGGCCCGCTCCATGACCCTGGATGGAGTAGTGGCTGAGATGGTCCCACTGAAGTGACGACTAAATGGAGGCGCCTGGAGGCTAAGAAGGTGTGTTGGCCCTGTAAGGCCTGTGGGCAAAGGGGAGAGTGGTCTGAGAAGATAGAGTGGAATGGGCAAAGGCCTAGAGGTGAAAGAAGCTCAGTATCACTGGAATGTAAAGGCCAAGGGCTGGAAGGCAGGAGGCAGCAAGCAGGAAGCTGAGACCCAATTACAAAGGACCCAGTAAATCGAGTTCCAAATTTGAATTTTAAAAGCAACTGGGAGACTCTGAAGGGCTTTTCTCAGTTGGATGATGTGGGCAGATCTGTGCTTTAAAACAACTACCCTTTCACCCCACCCCATCAGCAACTTTATAGAAAATGGAGTGGAAGCAGGCAGCCTCATGGCTGGGGGGCCGTTAAGACAGGATGACAGCAATTCAAGGAAAAGATGATGCTGGCTTTTTCTAGGAAGACAGCAGGGGCCTGGGAAAGAAGTTCCCCTGGGTAAGAGTTGGTGACGGTTTGGATGTTCAGAGCTGGGGGACATGAGATAAAAGATAAGTGCTTTGAACGAAGTCCATTCAGAAGCCACAGGAGCAGAGGGCAAGAGCACCAGTCATAGTCCAGGAAAAGAGCATCGTGCCTTACTCAAGAGGCAGCAGCTGACTGAAAGCCGATGGCCACAAATTAGCTGAAGAAAAGTGAGGCAGAGGAGCTCATGTGTAGGTCCAGAGATATGAACTATAGTGCACAGAGCCTGTGTTCCATGTTGTTGAATAGATGACTGTTGTGCTAATTTATACTGAAGTGTTACTGGTCAATATGGAATTGACCCTTTCCCCTTCCCTGGGGAGTTTGTTTTCACCAGGTCACAAATGCTTACCCTAAGGATTCATTATTGGTAGACTTCAAGGACCAGGGATACTATTTAGGGTGAGAAGGTTTTATTATTGTCCCCAAGGTTACCAATGTAGACGACTAATCCCTGAAGGTCAAGCAGGCCCTGGTCTCCATACAACAAAAGGTCTTGCTTATCTGCCTCCCGCTGAGCCGCCTGAATGTCAGACCCTGAAAGCCCAGTGATTCTCAGAAGAAAGCAGTAGGTTCTAAAATCTCTGAACACAGGCTCCAGAGTAAGACTCCTTCCAGGTTCTATGACCTTGAGCATATTATTGAACTTCTCTGCATCTCAATTTTCTCACCTGGAAAAAAAAGGGAAAATAATAGCATCTACTATTTAAGGATTTGTGAAAATCAAGAAGACAGTATATATAACACATAGAAGAGTGAGTGGAGATACTGTTTTGTTACTGTTGTCATTTTTCTTACTAGTCCAGAGTTGCTCCTTAACATCCGCCCTTGCAGACATGAAGCTGGGGCGGAATGTGGCGAGAACATTTTTGGATTATTACCGGCTGAACCCCATGGTCGAGAAAGTGCGATCCCCATGCCGAGGCTGCGGTAAGTGCTGAGCAGAGCTGGTATCCTCTTAACTGGCTTCTTGTTCAGGGGCAGCTTCCTTTTGCCTCTGTCTGGCCCTGGGCAGCATGGGAAAGATGATCCCAGCCCTGCCACAGAGACTGTAGGGGCTGAAGAGCTTCACAGCACAGTTTCCTGAGTTGGAGGTATCATTATGGGGTGAGACGGTGAGGGGGTGGTCACATTTCTGGATCTCACATGGGAAGCCACAGGACTAGGAGTTGCTGGTAGGCTGAGTCCAGCCACTACCTCAAGCTGGTCTGGGTATATCCATGTGCTACTCCATCTGACAGCTCAACCTCCAGGATTCCTGTATCATCGGGTCTCATAAGGCCTCTGATCCTTCAGTTTCATCATCTATAAAGTGGGGACAGTGATTCTCACTTATAAGACTATTAAGAGATGTTAGAGAACCATGGCACATGTTATAGTGCCAGGCATGTATGTACCTTGTACATATGATAGTCCCCTGCCGTCAAGATGCAAAGGCTCAGTGCTTAGAGGACTCGCCTCTGAGAAGCTTCCCCTCAGGTCCTCTGCCATGGTCAGCTTTTTGGGCTGGTGAAGAGAGAAGGTCAGGTGATGAGTATCCTTCCTGATCACTGGACCAGAGCCCAGGGTGCTAGGCATTCCCATGCCTGCTGGCTATGAGCCCAGTGAGCACTTGGGCAGGGACACCCAGTGGAATCTGGGATGTGCTGGCCTCACCCTATGGCTTGAACTCATCTCCTACTTGCCTGGTGGTCCAGCCTCCTTGAAGGACTTAATGGTATCAACTTAAAAGGTTCCTGCCAGATCAAATCTTTCCACTGACCTTGCCCATGACCTTGGCCAAATGCTTTGCTGTCTCAAGGCCTTTGTACTGATGCACCTTCCTCCCTAATCTGTTATTAACAAAAACAATGTTAATCACTGTTATTTTCTAAGCCAAGTACTTTTTGTACATGGTCTTGTTCATTTCTCATAGATATTTTTTTCCTCTATTACAAATGAGGAAAAGGAAGCTCAGAAAGGTAAAGAAAATTTCCTGAAGTCAAAGACATTTTGTAGAGGCAGGATTTGATCCTAGGCATTTATTATTCCAAAGCTGGACTGAGGTCCAGCTAAGCTCTACCCCCAGCAGGAAGCCTTTCTCACTCTCAGTGTAGGTTCAAATTCTGTCTCAAGCTCGTGGGATGTGAGACAGATTTCCTGGTTTTGTGAAGCCTCTTTCTGCCTTCCTAAAGTGAGGGTAATAATGGCAACCTCTAAGGATGGTTTTAAAGATCAGATACAAGCATGGTCTGGTGCCTGGCAGCCAGGAGGTACTCGGTGAATGTTTCCATCTCCTGGGGCTTCTGTGCTGCAGGCCCAGATTTCCAGACAGCTCATCACAGCCTAGGGCAAGTCCCTGGATTTATCTAGCTGAGCTGGCTGATCTCTCAGAACCCACATCCCATCCAGTTGGGAGTCCCTTCTCTCTGAGGCCCAGCTCCACGAGGAGTCTGCACCACAATGTACTGTGGCTCAGCTGTTCACCCCCATCCTGGTGGATTAGCCTTTAGAAGGAGCATGTCTTTTCCTTCTCTGTTCTCCCACAGTACCTAGGCTGTATGGAGCATGCATGCATGTATATATCCTTTCGTTCATTCACTTAGTCAAACAACACTTTATGCCAAGTCCCTAGTGGGGAAGGGGTTGCTTGAATGAATAAATGATTAAAGCCTGACCCCGACCTTGAGGAGCTCACCTCTAGACGAAGGTGCTCAGTTCATCCTCAGAAGTCATTCTTGTTGGGTTAAGTTCTTAAAAATTTAAGGTTTGATGAACTCATGCTCTCAGCTGTTCACCCCCATCCCGGTGGATTAGCCTTTAGAAGATGCATTTGGCGGCTTCCCTGGTGGCTCAGACGGAAAAGAGTCTGCCTGCAGTGGGGGAGACCAAGACTTGATCCCTGGGTCGGGAAGAACCCCTGGAGAAAGAAATGGCAACCCACTCCAGTATTCTTGCTCGGAAAATCCCACGGATGGAGGAGCCTGGCAGGCTACAGTCCCTGGGGTCTCAAAGAGTCAGACATGACTGAGCGACTTCACTTTTATAAACTTGAAAGAATTCATAGAATCCCATTTACAAGTTAATTTGAGGACTGTCTCTTTCAGGTCCTCTGTCAGCCTGAATAAAGTTAACTCGATCCTTTTCCACAGTGGTGTGCGTGTTGCACTGTCAGTGCTGATATCTGCAGAGTAACAGACGCCATTGTGCAGATACGGCAGCCAAGGCCCCGGGAGTGGACAGGACTGGCCACGGGCAGGGCTAGGTAGCCAGGCCCCACCATCCCAGTCCCCAGCCTCATGCTCTGAGCATCAGTTAGTGAAGAGTTCTTCAGGATGGGGGAGGCAGAACCCTGAAACTGGGCCTAAAGGTTACAGGGGAGTTCAGGGCCCTGCTCATGGGACCCCTATTGCCCTGAGCTTTGGAACCCTCATTAGAGAAGAGCTGAAGGACTCCTTCCTCAGAGTTCACAGCCTTGAGGACTCACAGTAAAGGCACCCACCCTTCACCTAAGAAAAATAGAATGAACATCCTCTCCAATCCCCACATCCCTCCCTCATCAAACTTTGAATATCACCTAGATATCAATTTGTCAGCAACTCTTGAAAACATGAATCTCAGGAGGATACACTGCTCTGATTTGGGACTTGACTGCATCCCCATTTTTGTATTATTTTCCACCCAAGCATTGAATAACACATGAAAGAGCAGTTCTAGCTTCAAAGCAAATTACATGTTTTGACTCAGAATTAATCTTTGTTTTCTCTCATCTCGATGGATAATTATACTCTGTCAGTTTCTACCCCTGTGCTGGTAGGAGCCTGTCAGTGTCCCTGGGGAGGTCCCTGAAGGGGGCAGGGACAAGCTGTGGGCCTGAGAGTCTAGGCTCGGGGACATGGCAGCAATGACCAGAGCTGAGACCCCATGCTTATCTCAACTACAGGGACACAAAATGTCCCATCAAGGTGGATACAAAGTAGACAAGGAAAATGAACAGGCCAGGTGAGACTCTGGGGAAATGAAGCTGAGCACAGAGCGTGGGCAGGCCTCTGAGTGTGAAGTGGGCTCGGGCTCAGTGACAGAGAAGGGCTGCCTCCAGGGTGGGGTTTGGATGCGTGCCTGTGTGTAGGGGAGGGGTGGGAACCATCAACTCTGCCTCTCCCTGGAGCCCACTAAGTGGCAGGCCCTGAACGTGATGCTGGGGGAACATAGATAATGTTTGCCCATCAGGAGCCCAGATTCACAGAGGGGAAGGCATATCCACATGCAAAGATCACAAACAATACCAAGTAACATATAAATGTGCTCAGCTACCCAGCACCTTGTGCCCTCATTCAAAAACCTCCATGGTTCCTCCATTACCTTCAGTAATGTTTCAATTCCGCCTCTTGCTGGTCAAAGCCCTGGCCTTCATTGAAAACTTCATATGCAGCTTCCTAGCACACACCTTTCCTTGTGAGCACCGTCTCCACCCTACCTGCTTTCTACCACTTTATACCCCAAGAAAGTAAGTCATTGCTCCATGTTCATCCTTTTCCCTCTTCCTGGAATGTTCTCCCTGTCTGTCTCTAGATGGAGAATGCCAGCTTATCTTTCAAAGCCCAGTGCGGATATTGCACCCCTGTTTCTTGATTCTTGTTCTCCACTGGAGATGGAGCTCCTTCTCTCTGCTGAACCCCTGACTGCATTTTGCACACATGTCTACATGGCACATCCCATAGCATATTGTCATAGCATCTTTGTGTGCTAACTCCACCACTAGATGGACTGCTCCTGAAGAAATTATTTTATCTTTCCTGTATCCTCAGTGTACATTCAAGGCCTAATTGGGAGTAAGTCCTACATAAGCTCTGAATATATGAGTTATGAAATGGTAGAACGGAAGCATCCCCTAAGAATCATCCACTTCAACACCTTCGTGTTATCGAAAAGTGAGACCCCACCAGAAATTACTCTCCAACAACTACTGGCAAACATCTGGCAGTCATCAGGAGTATCCAAGGAAGGCTTCATGGAGGAAGTGGGGCTTAAACTTGGTTTCCAAGGACATGTAGAATTCAAATGGATGAAATGGAGGAGAGGGGGGCATTTCAGATTGGGGGAAAGGGCGTAGAAGGCAGGAAGCAGAAGCTGAAATGGCACATTCGAAGGTAATGACAGGGCTGGGTGTTGAGGACAGTAGAGATGGTAAAGACGGGACTAACAGTTCATTTAATTCATCAGACAATCCTCAAGCCATACTTCATACTATTCAGGAATTATGGAGAAAAATCAGATGCATCAAACTAACAGTCCTATGAGAAAAACAGTTGGGCAAATAACTCCCCAGAAAATGGCATGCTGAGAGATGAGGCCCCAAATGCCGCGGGAACCAGGGGAGGGGAGGAGCTTATTTTCCGGGGAGTCGGCTCTCCACAGGAGGGAGTCTAGAGTTGGAAGAGGGCCCTGTAGGAAGAAGAGTAGCTCTGTGGGGCCCCTAGGTGAGAGTTTGCCTGCTGACGCCTCTCTCTCTGCCCCCATCTGGAGCTGTGGATGTTTTTTGCCTCCATAAGGACCCCTCAGTCATTTTGCATGTCCACACTCCTCCCTGGCTATCACACACCCTTCTCCCCATGCCAGCCATCTACCTGGGACCACCCCACCTGTGATCATACTTGGGCTTGCACCCCCTCTTTCACCTCCAAAGAAACACACCCATCTTGCTTCCTATGCTTCCTTTGGGAATAAAGATGCCACCTTGTAATGGGCAAAGCTCTTCCCCAACCCTCTTCACCAAAGCCTAGCATGCAGGAAGGACATGGGCGCGACTATTTTACAAAAGAAGAAACAGGGGCCAGAGAAGAGAAAGGTCTTCTTCAAGATCACATCACCTGTAGATGGCATTCCAAGTGTGTGTTCCAGGCTGTTATTGGGTACTAAGACTTAGATGTACCTCAACCATGCTAGATGATCTTCCTGTGTTAGCAAGGTTTTTCATGAGCGTGGAATCTTAGTCTGTGAGGCTTCCTGGTTGAGGAGCTGCATCAGGGCAAGGTGTCCCTTTTTGTATGCTGCTACCTAGTCTTGTCTTTATTCATGACTCATCAGCAATGAAGAAATGATACTCCAAAATCAGAGCAGCATGGGTTATGAGAAGTCACTTCTTGAATCCTACATCTAATAGCCCAAGAAATTCCTATATTTGTGGCATTGCCATTTTCTGCCAGGAGTTGTAGTTCTTTATTATTTTGTGTAGTTATTTGTGTATTATTTTTTGTAGTTACAACTATGACCTCTACTAAACTGTATGCAGCCTGAGGGCAACATCAAGATCTGATTCACCTCTGTCACCTCCAGAGTCCATTGGACCATACCTAATGCGTAGCAGCAAGCCTTTGTACGTTACAGTAGGCAAAGGAAGACACTAGGTGTATTCATTTGTAGCATCTCATTTAACGTCACATCACCCTGAAATTGAAATCCTTTGTCCTCGTTTTGTAAACAAAGCTCACAGAATTCAAGTAACTTGCTCAAGGTTATACCTCTCACATATAGCTGGCCTGAGGATTCAGTTCAGTTCTTTCTGGATTGGCTTGTCTTTCCACTGCATATAAATCGGAGTCCAATGCTTGAATGAATGGCACATCAATTTATTACTCGAAATGTAATAAATAAGGCCCCATGTGAGGAAACATGCAAACATGGGTAAAACTTGGTTCCTGCTCACCAGGAGCAGAACAGAAAGTGAACAACTGTTGAAAAGTAATGTTAAGGGTATTACATTGGGTGCTGAGCACTGAGATACAGAGGTAAATAGACACATCTCTGCCTTTGGAGAGCCCCCAAGCTTTTAGGGGAGTCAGACCCACCATGAAATGCCATAATTAGGTTATGCTGAGAAATATAAAGGGACTCTGGAGCCCACAATGGTTACGAAGGGAACGAAGCCCCTGGCTCTGCCGATCTACAGCTCGTCTCCGTGTTCATCCGCAGCCTGTCGTGAAACGGATAGAATGAGTTAGAATCAAGGTAGAAATGTGGAAGTATTATAACCAAAGGGCAGTTAGATTTTCTCCAGAACCAGAATGATACAACCCATCCATTCATCTAAGAGTCATTCATTCAGTCATGCCTCAGGCTGGGTTCCTGAGATGTCCAGATGAGGCAGTCAAGGCCACTGCTCCTAGTCCAGTGGCGGACTCACGGCTCACAGTCCAGTTGGGGAGAGAGACACACACACAGATGATTCCAATGCAGTGTGTATATGTGCTGTCTTTCTTCTCTCTTTCTGTTATCTCCCCCTTTGCAGGAAAGGAAAACCCCCTTCCTACAAGCACTCACTCCTGCGGGGCCCAGCCAACAACCACCCCAACGGCAAACGGGACAAGAAGAGCTCAGTGAACCACAAAGACCCTTCAAACTCTTTTTAAGGATGTGGAATCCAGGGAGGTCTTGTGGTAGCAAGAGCATGCATTTTCTGCTGGGCCATGAAATTAATCACCTTTTACTAGATTCCAAGATAATGACTGTGAGAACATGTATAAGCTGGTGAAAGGGAAGAGGAAAAAAAATGAGTAATTTCATCATTGATTTTCCTTTTTACCATTTGAAAATCAATTGTGAGCCTTCAGCTTAAGGCTCTGGAGCAAACTAGGAGACTCAGACCAGTTGAGCACAGATGCTAATTTGCACAACACAGAGACCCTCACAGGAAGAGAAAACCCCCATATCTCTTCTCTAGTCAGTGCTTTCCAGCCCCTTTACTGTTTTAAGTTGTGCAGTTACTATAGATGGCTGCTTTTAGACTAGGCCACAGTTGTTTACTGTTTTAGAATGCAGTGTCCATATTTGCTGACCCAAAACAATACCATCAACGCATATGAAACAAAAGACAAATGCACCAATGGGTCAGCATTTTTGAGGTCACAGTGGTCTTAGACATACAGTCACTTTATCTATGAGCTGCATGCTCCCTGACTCCCCTAATCCCCAGCATGCAACTTCAGAGAACTGCCCTGAGAGCTATGTCCCAATGACCTGGGTAGTTTCATTGAAACCTTAGCTCCTAAAACAAAAAGTATTAGCTGCACATTCCAGAAGGTCTCTCTCATGGTTAAGATCTCTAGATCCTAGATCACTAAAGAAGAGGATATGAAAAATCTGCCTTAGAGGGGAGGAGGCTAACAGCCAGGTACAGAAGATGCAAAAGACAAAAGAAAGCACTCCGAGGCAGGTGGGGTTGATAAAGTAAAACAACAGCAGAGGCAATTCCCAAGGCAGGGCAAGCTCGCTATTGTGCATTTTTCTACAGAGTAAAGTGCCTTTGCATGATGAATGGGTCCAGGGGAGTTGGCTCACTTCCTGTCTGTGAAGCAGCAGGCTGAGTCACCATGACAGCCTGCTAATTAAAATGACCTCCCGGAAATGAGGATTAGAAGATAGGGAGAGGAAGGGAGGCTCTGGGGAGAGAGGGCCTTTAGCACAAAGCTTCAGTTTAGCATTCTTTTGCTTTGGATTGGAGATTTTCAAAGTATCTTAAAAATTGAGTGCAAAGCTTATTCTCCCTTTGCTTATTGCTTTTCAGAAATGATAAAAAAAAAAAAAAGCAACCATATGTTAGTTGGCTACAAATGTTGTGTTGTATATACAGCTTCTCCCCTGGGTTCTTGTTGCCCAGAGGAACACAAATAAAGTGCTTCCTGCAGCTCCTCTGTTCCTCTGAGCATTCTTGGCACCTTTCCCTCTAGATCTCTCCCTCCCTCAAGAACCAAGCAAGTCAACCCAATTTGATGTAACCCTAACTTTGCTGTCAGGGACTCTGTTATCAAGGTAAGGAAGGACAGTCAAGGCTTGACTTCCAGCCATTCTTGTGGCAGAATCCTGGGGAGTTTATTTGCAGCCAGCTCAATGCAAATCAACACTGTGGCAGGCCTTTCAGAAACAAGAGCATCTCTTGAGATGGCAAGGAGAGAGGCAGATTGCATAAAATTAGAGATAATAGACCAGATCTATTTTTCCCTGCCCAGATTGCTTTCATTAGGAGACCATATTTAGACCCCACTTATTTTGGTGCTTAGGTAGTTCGTTTTATAGATTTATACTGCATATTAAATTATGGCATAGCTTCCCAGGTGGTGCTAGTAGTAAAGAACCCGCCTGCCAATGCAAGAGACATAAGAGACGCAAGTTCGATCCCTGGGTCAGGAAGATCCCCTGGAGGAGGGCATAGCAAACTACCCCAGAATTCTTGGCTGGAGAGACCCCATGGACAGAGGAGCCTGAGGATGGAAGTCAGGGGGTGCTACAGTCCATAGGGTCACACAGAATCAGACACAACTGAAGCGAGCATACACTCACACATGTACTTTTCCAATTTACATTTTACTGGAAGTAAACTGATCTGATACCCATTTTACCAGATCTTCATTGACATAAAAAGTTAGCTATTTTCATCAACTTTTTATCAATAGGATATTTTCAGTTATGAAAATATAACTGCACTTCTGAAAAGCTGCATTGGTTAATTGGACCATAGTTCTTAAAAGCTCAGGTGTGCTAGCAGCTTAAAAGAAAACTTTGGAGCCAGGCAACTCTGGATTCTAATTCTGCATTCAAACCTTTATTCTGTCTCTTGATATCTGTGTGATCTTGAATAAGTTATTTAACCTCTCTGAATCTTAATTCCTATAACATGGTGATAGTAATGTCTACCTCACGACAGTAGGTATGTGGGTTTTTATGGGGGATATTGGGGCTTCCCTGGTAACTCAGTTGGTAAAGAATCTGCCTGAAATACGGGAGACCCCAATTAAATTCCGAGGTTGGGAAGATCCCCTGGAGGAGGGCATGGCAACCCACTCCAGTATTCTTGCCTGGAGAATCCCCATGGACAGAGGAGCCTGGTGGGCTCCAGTCCATGGTTGCAAAGAGTAAGACACGACTGAGCAACTAAGCACAGCACAGCACATGGGTCATTCAATAAATGATAGCTGTTAGCTGGATGTGACCAAGATGATAAGGTGTCTGCAAATCACTTCCCATTGGAAATGGATAAGGAAACAGGAGCTGTTTATCCATGAGATTAAAAATGAGAGGGAGGAGATTAAGGAAAGCAAGATCACAATATCTAAAAAGTTGAAAAAGTATCTTGGATATTCTTTTTGTCAGAAAAAAAAAGCAAACTTTTTCTGTGTTGCCAAAGGGTAAGAACCAAATCCAGGGAAGTAGTCTCAGTAAGACAAATTTCAGTTCAAAAGTGAGCAAAACCTTCTAGTGAATAGAGTTGTCAACTACTGGATGAGGTTCCTGAGAGACACAGAGTTCCCCATCTCTAGAAGCATGCAAGCAGAATCTGAATGAACATCTGTCATGGAGGAACAAGAGGGATTTTCTTCCTCTAAGGCATGCTGAATTAACAGTGACATTACTTCCTATTCTATAACTGTGGAAAGAAATGACATAAGGTGGGGGTTACATTCCTAATGTCAGACAATGGAGTTTACAGTATAACAAGTATCACTTAACTCTAAACAAGTGATAGTAAATGTCTCTGAATTACAGAATATGGACCCTGATAACAGTTAGCAGTCCTCAGGAGGGAAAAATACATGACTATAAGACTGTAGGACATGTTTGCAAAATGGCTGTCTGCTTTTCCACAGAAGCAGAGTAGGGAGGCTGAGTCTAAGGGATCAAGGGTTGCCAGTGGACCTCTTTGTGGCCTTAGCCTGCTCAGCAACTCCGTAGCTTTCTTGGACCAGGTTATACCTACGGTCTCAGATTAAGAGGGGAAGAGTTTCAGCACTGAGGTTGAGGACAGCACCAGCACAGAAAGAGTGAACCACCCACAAGCTACCAGATCGCTCAGCCCCAGCAGGGGGCGCTCTAACCTCTCTTGTCTGCCCCTTCTTGCTCAGGCTAGAGCCACAGCGGGTAGAACCAGCTACCAAATTAGTGTACTGAGCAGAGTGAGACAACAATGCAGCAAGGAAGGGAGGAGAGTGGAGAGACGCCCTGGGCCTCTGCCTGACTTTCATACAAATCTCCATAAACAGTGCCAGGCTTGCTGTCTATTAGCTCACGGGCCCAGAGGTCAGTCTGTTTACCTTCAGAAGCTGCGGCAGACAAGCCAGAGGCCACCCAGGTTCTTTGTGCCGGAGTCCAGAGCAGAGGCCGAGTCACCTGCCTCTGGTGATATTTGCTGTACAGCAGCAGCAGCAGCAGTAGCAGGGAGCTTTCAGCTGGGAGCTTTCCCCATTGCCTCTGAATGGGGTGGAGAGGGTACAGGATGAGTTTGCGTCCTTTCACTGTAATTCAATGACACAGTGGAGACCTGCCTAAGAGGACCCAATCCTCATTTTTCTAAGTAGTAAGTGCAGTGCCAAGCTTGGAAGTCTGGAGTGATTAACATTTGTGGAGCATCAGTTCATACACCCACCACACATTTACTGTGTGCCAGGCATTGTGCCAGATGCTTTTGCATACATTGTCTCATTGGATACTCCCAGCGGCCCCTAGAGGTAAGTATCACTTTCTCATTTCCCAGGTGAGAAAATTAAGAACCCCTAAAAGTAAAATACTTTCTTTAAAATTCATATAGGTAGTGAGAATCTGGACTCAATCCCAGTTCTCTTCCTACTACTCTGCATAGGACCTTCTCCATTAGTTTTCAGGTAAAATCAGATCAAAAGAGGAAAACAGGTGAAAGCAAATTAACAAGTAAATCATGGCCTCACCGAGAGGTAGGAGGGGAGGGGAGAGAGGAATGGAGCATGGAAGTTTCCAGGCTGGGTGTACGTGTGAGGATTTCAGGAAATTTTTAGCACCTACTGCTAGAACCCTGCCTTCTTCCCATCTCTCTTTCCCACACACCTGTGTGAGTCCCTGCTGGGCACTCCAACAGGGTAGGGTGTCATTTATCACTTGATATGCAGAAGCTTCTAGGTCTTCCAGAATTCCTGGAAGCTCAGTAAAGCACAGGGCCCTTCCAGGCATCCTCTGGGTTATGGACCCCAGGGAGATAATCTAGTTCAAGTTTTGTATCACCCTCTTCCTCTGGAGTATGTAAGCTGAACCCACAGTGTCCTCAATCATTGTCCAGAAATTTCCTCTGAGTCCTACCTCCTGAGCAATTTAAGGGCACTGAGATTAGAAATTCTTCCCCTCATGGCTCAGCTCAGCCAATGGGGCCCCAGAGTAGACAGAATAGGGGAGATATTATAACATAATATTGCCAGCTTTGGTTGAAAAAGTCAGATAGACTGAAATATGAATCCTAGTTCTTCCATTAACTAGCTGAATAGCTTTGGGCAAATAATTTAACCTCTTTAAGTTCCAGGATCCACATTTGTATCTCAGAAATTGTAATACCTACATCCCAGTTATTGGGAGGATTAAATATAATAACACTTATGTACAGCACCTCTAGCTAATATTGTGAAAGTGAAAGTGAAGCCGCTCAGTCTGTCTGACTCTTTGTGACCCCGTCTGAAATATGAATCCTAGTTCTTCCATTAACTAGCTGAATAGCTTTGGGCAAATAATTTAACCTCTTTAAGTTCCAGGATCCACATTTGTATCTCAGAAATTGTAATACCTACATCCCAGTTATTGGGAGGATTAAATATAATAACACTTATGTACAGCACCTCTAGCTAATATTGTGAAAGTGAAAGTGAAGCCGCTCAGTCCTGTCTGACTCTTTGTGACCCCGTGGACTGTAGCCTCCCAGGCTACTCCATCCATGAGATTTTCCAGGCAAGAGTGCTGGAATGGGTTGCCATTTCCTTCTCCAGAGGATCTTCCCGACCCAGGGATTGAACCTGGGTCTCCACATTGTAGGCAAACGCTTTACCATCTGAGCCACAAGGGAAGTTAATATTGTAGGAGGTAGTTAATTTGTTAGGAGAGTAGATCTCATGTTCAGTTCAGTTCAGTTCAGTTCAGTCGTTCAGTCATGTCTGACTCTGCGACTCCATATACTGCAGCATGCCATGCTTCCCTGTCCATCACCAACTCCCGGAGCTTGCTCAAACTCAATGTCCATCAAGTCAGTGATGCCATCCAACCATCTCATCCTCTGCCATCTCCTTCTCCTCCTACCCTTAATCTTTCCCAGCATCAGAGTCTTTTATAATGAGTCAGCTCTTTGCATCGGGTGGCCAAAGTCTTACAGCTTCAGCATCACTCCTTCCAAAGAATATTCAGGATTGATTTCCTTTGGGATTGACTGGTTTAATTGCCTTGCAGTCCAAGGGACTCTTAAGAGTCTTCTCCAACATCATAGTTCAAAAGCATCAATTCTTCAGCACTCAGCTTTCTTTATGGTCCAACTCTCACATCCATACATGACTACTGGAAAAACCATAGCCTTGATTAGATGCACTTTTGTTGGTAAATTAATGTTTCTGCTTTTTAATATGCTGTCTAGATTGGTCATAGCTTTTCTTCCAAGGAGCAAGTGTCTTTTAATTTCACGGCTTCAGTCAACACCTGCAATGATTTTGGAGGCCAAGGAAATAAAATTTCTCACTGTTTCCACTGTTTCCCCATCTGTTTGCCATGAAGTAATGGGACCAGATGCCATGATATCCGTTTTTTGAATGTTGCATTTTAAGCCAGTTTTTTCCATCTCCTCTTTCACTTTCACCAGAGGCTCTTTTGTTCCTCTTAACTTTCTGCCATAAGGGTGATCTCATGTTAAGTTTTCTTGTAACACCAAAACAAACAAAAGACCCAAAAAAAGGCACATGAAATGTTTGGAGGTGATGGATATGTCTGTTACCTTGACTGTGATGATGGCCTCACAAGTTTCTGACCTATGTCCAAACGTACCAAATGGTAAACATTAAATATATATAGATCTTTTTAATATCAACAGGGGAGCCTGGTGGGCTGCAGTCTATGGTGTCGCACAGAGTCGGACACGACTGAAGTGACTTAGCAGCAGCAGTAGCAGCATACCTCAATAAAGCTGTCTTCAAAATACAGTAACACCTATAAAATACTTGGCATAAAGTAGAACTCTCTCCCCAACCCACCACCTGTAACTTGCTAGGATCAGAAACCCCTTTCCTTGAAGCCAAAGCTTTTCTTACTTCCAAATGAGGTACAGACGGTACAAACCCTCCCTGAAGACAGGAATGAGAAAAGTACCTGGAAGAAAAACAGCCACATTGAGGGATCGGTGTATTTGTAAGTTGGGGCTCAGAACAAGTAGGAAAACAGGGCTAGACGCAATGTTTTCAGCATCACTCCTTCCAAAGAATATTCAGGATTGATTTCCTTTGGGATTGACTGGTTTAATTGCCTTGCAGTCCAAGGGACTCTTAAGAGTCTTCTCCAACATCATAGTTCAAAAGCATCAATTCTTCAGCACTCAGCTTTCTTTATGGTCCAACTCTCACATCCATACATGACTACTGGAAAAACCATAGCCTTGATTAGATGCACTTTTGTTGGTAAATTAATGTTTCTGCTTTTTAATATGCTGTCTAGATTGGTCATAGCTTTTCTTCCAAGGAGCAAGTGTCTTTTAATTTCACGGCTTCAGTCAACACCTGCAATGATTTTGGAGGCCAAGGAAATAAAATTTCTCACTGTTTCCACTGTTTCCCCATCTGTTTGCCATGAAGTAATGGGACCAGATGCCATGATATCCGTTTTTTGAATGTTGCATTTTAAGCCAGTTTTTTCCATCTCCTCTTTCACTTTCACCAGAGGCTCTTTTGTTCCTCTTAACTTTCTGCCATAAGGGTGATCTCATGTTAAGTTTTCTTGTAACACCAAAACAAACAAAAGACCCAAAAAAAGGCACATGAAATGTTTGGAGGTGATGGATATGTCTGTTACCTTGACTGTGATGATGGCCTCACAAGTTTCTGACCTATGTCCAAACGTACCAAATGGTAAACATTAAATATATATAGATCTTTTTAATATCAACAGGGGAGCCTGGTGGGCTGCAGTCTATGGTGTCGCACAGAGTCGGACACGACTGAAGTGACTTAGCAGCAGCAGTAGCAGCATACCTCAATAAAGCTGTCTTCAAAATACAGTAACACCTATAAAATACTTGGCATAAAGTAGAACTCTCTCCCCAACCCACCACCTGTAACTTGCTAGGATCAGAAACCCCTTTCCTTGAAGCCAAAGCTTTTCTTACTTCCAAATGAGGTACAGACGGTACAAACCCTCCCTGAAGACAGGAATGAGAAAAGTACCTGGAAGAAAAACAGCCACATTGAGGGATCGGTGTATTTGTAAGTTGGGGCTCAGAACAAGTAGGAAAACAGGGCTAGACGCAATGTTCTCCCAGACTGACTTGAGGCAGAAGTGACAAGACTAAAAAGCAAGGGGTGGGGATGGGGTTGGGGGGGGTGGCGAGTATAGGTTCTGTAAGATACCATGTTTTATTAAAATAAGTAACGAAACTCATCAGGATTTATAAGAACCTCTTTCTATGCTCCTTTTGCTTGGTGTCCCTGATAGCTCAGCTGGTGAAGAATCCGCCTGCAATGCAGGAGACACCAGTTTGATTCCTGAGTTGGGAAGATCCCCTGCAGAAGGGATAGGCTACCCACTCCAGTATACTTGGTCTTCCCTTGTGGCTCAGCTGGTAGAGAATCCACCTGCAACACGGGAGACCTTAGTTCAATCCCTGGGTTGGGAAGATCCCCTGGAGAAGGAAAAGGCTACCCACTCCAGTATTCTGGCCTGGAGAGTTCCATGGACTATAGTCCCTGGGGTTGCAAAGAGCTGGACACAACTGAGCGACTTTCATTTTCACCTTCTTTCACAGTGTCTCCAGGGTGTTCTCTGTGAAGTTATCATAGCAATACGCTCTGCCAGCTGAAACTCAGGATTGCCCTGAAGCACACTCACCTCTATTAACTCCACCTGCTCTCGTCAAACTCAGCGTGCATGCTGGACAGTGCTTATTTTTCCCCATTTTGCAGAAAGAACTGGTATCCATGTAATTAAGGCCCTTGCCCGTAGTCCACAGCTCATAAGTAATTTGTACAGGAACTGGGTATACACTCAGTTCAGCCACATCCCACTGCCTCTCTGCTCAACCCCAAACCTCAGCACTAAGTCTGACCAATTCATGAAGGCATTTCTATGACACTTGTTTTAATTCTTTCATGTTTAAAATTCACTTTCCTCCCAAGACCTCAAGTTTATTTTTGGCCCCCATCTCAGTCTTGAAGCCAGATCTGCTTCTCACCTGGGCACCAGCTGTCTTGGTTACTGTCCTATTTTCCTACCTGTAAACTTTGCCATTGTCTTAACTCCCTGCCCTTCTTCCCCCTACAAAGCCAATCAGTCATCGAGGCTCATTGCTTCTGCCTCCATGATGCATCTGCCTTCCAGCAGTATCATGGAGTGACTTGGGAGTCAGATAGTCCTGAATTTTTCCTGTCAACCTCACTCCTTGCTATTTTTGTCTTGTGAACCATTTAAAGCAGAGTTTACTTACCTTGTCTTTAATATGCCAATAATATTTATTGGCAGGATTGTCATCCATTTTCCTTCCCTCCCTTTTCCGTGCTCTTTCTCCTCTTTACTCCCACCACTGTGTCCTGCCTGGGTTGCTGGAACTGTCCCTCGTTGACCTCCCCACCTTCTGATACTCTCTTGCTAATCAATTCTCGCTCTCTCAAAATAAGCATCCACAATCTCTGTGAAACATAACCCCTGTTTATGGCAACTCTTTCCAAACAATTACCCAAGCCTAGAGCTTGGATATCATCCCACTGCTGTGTCTTTCTCACCTCCCTGCTGGTCAGGTGCCACATCCTGCTGGTTGTGCCTGCTTGGTGTCTCTCATATCTGTCTAGCTGCACCAAGTCTTTGTTGCAGCATGCAGGATCTTTAATTGCAGCACGTGGGATCTAGTTCTCCAACCAGGAATCGAACCTAGGCCCCCTGCATTGGGAATGTGGAGTCTCGGACCACCGGGGAAGTTCCTCCACTCGTCTTAACTAAAGTAAATCCTTCCCATCATTCAAGACTTGTCCCAACTCCATGACATCTTCCCTAATCACACAATTGTAATGAATTGCTTCCTCTTCTTGTGTCTCCCAGCTCTTTGTTGATTTATCTATTTATCAATTACCTCACTGAGATAATAGTCACCTCCTTCATTATCATCTAATTTCTGAGAGCAGAGACTAGGTTTTATTCATCTCCATTCCTCTCATATCACCTAACACAGCTGCAGACATGCCAGAGGCACTCAGTTAATATAGCAGAATGAAAGAGTGAATAAATCTTGAATTCAAAATCTCATTCTGAACTTATTTTAATAACTGGATCCTAATTACAGATCTGTCTTCCCAAAGCACTGACCTCTCTGAGACATTCCACTCAGATTTCATCCGTGACTCCCATTACCTACAGAACTAAATCCCAGCTCCGTGTAAAAGGTGAAGTCCTGGATGGTCTTCAAGGCCCAACTCTCAATATCTGTCTCAGTGGAGGAGATGGATTTACTTCATCTCCAGTCTTTTCCTGAAGACCAAATTTATTTCTAGAGCCCAAGGCAATTTGATCATTTTTCCTGTAACGATAAAAACAACTATTATTGCCGCTGCTGCGGCTCCTACTGCTGGGCTGCTGCTGCTACCACTACCTCTGCTGCTTCTGTTACTGCTGCTGCTGCTGCTCTGCCCTGGCCAAGCGCCTGCTCAGCTCCAGGGTCCTGCACTCCAGGTTGCTTTGTCTTATGTGATCTCATATAATCCTCACAACCACCCTATGAAGCAGATGTTGTTCCCTGAGAAAGAAAGAGAAGCTTGGAGAGTCTAAGTAACCTGTCTAAAGTCACCCGGCTCCTAAGTGGAGGAGCCTGGCTGTCCCCAGCTTCCAGGGCTGTGTTCTTTCCACTTTCCCCTCTGTCTTTATATGTTCAGTCCTGAGACTGACAAAATGATACATATTTAATGCTGGTTATAAAAAGTCTCTGCCCCAGGGAACTCGCTGCTTCATCTTTGTTCCTGTGCACGACCTCATTTTGCCTCATTCCCCTGAGCCTGGCTCTAGGCATTTTCTCTGCAGCCGGATGTCAGTGCCCACACGTCCTCCACGCCTGAGTCTCTGCCTTTGAAATGACTGCTGAGAAATGACTGTCTTACAGGCAGAGCCGGTGCTCCCCTCAGAGTTCTAACAGGCAGAGCTGGTGCTACCCTCAGAGTTCTAAGGACAAGAAAGAGATTTTGCCAGGAGATCAGGATAGAGCAATGCAAAGGAGGCCTCTATTAACCCATCCCTCACTCTACCTTTGCATTAAAAAGCAAATTTCCTCTTCCTTCACCCCAAACCACTTCATGCCTCCAGGATTCAAATCATAAAGGGAAAAGGATTATAAAATATAGCCACTCGGATGGAGGTTCTGCTTCCAGCTCTGATACTGCCTGGAATGGGTAACATTTTTTTTAAAAAGCCTCTTTCCCTGTCTGGAGTTATCCCAGAGCTTCAGCTGGCTTCTGGTTCTTACTCTTTGAAACAGGTACATAAACCCCAACCAGCCCACTCTCAAGAGTATTGTGAGGATCCAGAGATAGAATGATTGGGAAAGTATTCCCAGTGCTTTTCTCTCTCCTTCTGAGACTTCATAAATGTCCCCTACTTGGCCCATTCCTTGCCTTTGACATGGATTGTCCTGTAATTGATTCATCCAACAAAACTTATTAAACATCTGTGTTTGCCAAGCCCTTCTCATTCCTTTCTGCTGACTTGATTTCTACCTGTCCTTCAACACCCCTCCTCAAGGAAGTCTTCCCTTACCTCCCAGCCCTCAGGAATAACTCATCTACTGAGCTTCTTGAGAATGATTGTCTGAACCTTGTCTGAACCTTTCACTTGGCCCTTATCACTGGCTTTGGCATTTCATTTCTGTGAATCAGCTCTATCCTCCCACTCGATTTTTCTTTGTCCTTGGGGTGAGATGATGAGAGATGGAAAAACTGGCTCACTCATTGCTCAGGTCCCAGGACAAGGCTCAGCAGAGAGTAAATACTCACTGAGAACTGGCAGGTATCGCTGCTGCTGCTACTGCTGCTGGTGATGATGAGGATGACAATGATGAGCATGGAGATGAGATGCCTGCTCTGAACAGAATGTTTCTGTGAAGCTAATGTCGCTCTGTTTCTCCATCTCTCCCTCCCTCCAGAAGTTCATAGATAAGGGTAGCCCCTTAAACTTCTGGGCAAAGTAGAGCAAACTTGGCTTACAGGTCCATACAGAATGCTGTCAAACTTTAAACCTAAGAGTATTCATGACAGGGAGTAAAAGAAAGGAGAGGGATGAGGAGAGGCTGAGAGAGATGGAAAAAAAGTGACTGTGATGGATGTAAAATGTGTGTGTACTTGTATACTTGCATTGCGTGTGAGACTTTTATGAGTAATCTCTATATCTGGGTGTGAAAATGCATGTTTGTGTAGTTGTAAATGTGTTTGTGCGTGTGTGCATTACTGAGTATTCAATTACAGATCATTGTCAATTCTAAGCACATTTTTCTATCACCTCCCGATCTGAGGGCCTGGGTTAAGTTTCTGTTTGAAATTCTATCTAATCTCTTTGACATTTCATCCATATTAATGGGTCACCCCTTTGCTCAGCCTCCCTGAGACAGTGCCCAAAGGATGCCAGGGTCACCTCTCCTCCTTACCATTCCCAGGGAAAGCTGATAGGGATTCCAACCACATCAGCACCTTGGGGTAGGAAGCGTGCCAAGAACCCTTTCCCACACGCGGTCAGCAGATGGTCTCGCACTGACAGCTCTTTCCTGTATGTTGGCCTTCTTTGTGCTCCCGCTTGGTTTTCTCTCTGTCTCCTTCTTCAGGCCAGCCTCGACCAAAGGTTGGAAACACAGCTGTGGCGTGGTGCTGGGAATGGAGAGACTGCTCTCCTTAACACCCCAATACCCCTTCAAGCTGCTCCTGGAGAAATGAATGGTTAGAGCCATGATTCCAGAGTGTTCTCTTCTGTTCAGTTTCAGAGGCACTTGCTCAGGGCCTGTTGTAAACCAGGCTGAGTCCTGGGCAGTGTTTGAAGGTGGAGAGTCCTGTGAATAAACACAGAGCAGAGCAGCTACGTGGGCCCCGAGACTTTGACTTTGCTGAAATGCAATATGCGGGATGGGGATTTTCAAATGTCAAGCCTTGTTCATTGTGCATGCCTGAATTCATTCTTTAGCATGTTTAGAATACATTCATTCACTCATTCATCCTCAAGGAGGCCATGTGGTTATTAGAAAAAGTGCCAAGTCGGAAGCCTGGATTTAAGCTTGATTCAGCTGCTATCATATTCCCTCTGAACCTCAATCTCCCCTGCAGAATGGAATTAAGAATGAGTGTTCTGCTTAATCCATGGGACTACTTAAGGAACTTCAGGGGAAATGGACCCAGTGGGGAAAAGGAACCAACATTCTCCACATGCATCCATTCTACAGCCACACAAGGGGAGGGGGTGAGAGCAACGGATGGGGACCTCAAAATGGTCCATTAGAAAGAGCCTGAACTGGGAGCAAAAATAACCAGAACCAAATCCCAGTCTACTAGCACTCAAGCAACATTAGAAAAGTCAATCTCCCTCTCCCAACCTCAGCCCGCACATCTATAAAATGAGCCGTTGTAGTAGGTGATCGCTAAAGGCTCCTATAATTCTGCCAGCTGGGGAGTTCTAGGACCCCCTCCAACCCAATTGCCCACCCTTGAAAGAGGATCTCATGTCAACCTTGAAAATCATGTCAGGTTTCTAGAACAATGTTTGGGCAAGATGTATGGGTAGTAACGACCCATACTTGGCTCAGCAACACTGGTGGTGATGCAGGCCTCCCAAAGATTCTTTCTGTCCCTCAGACCTGGTGCTGAACCAGAGGCCTCCGGAGAGATGAGACCAGTGGGTGAGACGGCGAACCTTGCCTACAGAAGGGGCAGTGCTGTAGACCTAATTAACGTCATCGTGTAGTAGATACCGTGGAGCATGTTTGAGCTGCCAGAGAGAATAAATAAAGCAATGTTTTATCTTAAGTGTTGGTTAATGGTGAGTAACAGTGGACTTGTGCTTTATTTACTACACTTCACTGCATAGCCCTGCTAGGGCCGCCACAGACCTGAGGAAGCACACCCAGATTTCAAGAGGGTGCATTATAAATTGCTTGCCAAGCAGCTGGAGAAGTGGGACCCTCATTGGATGCTGTAATAGACTCATGAAGAGAGGGGCACACAGGACAGTGGACTCTGGTATCTGATGACCCAGCTGAGATCTAGCTCTGCCATTGTATGACCTTGAGCCACCTCTATGAACCACAGGTTCCTCATTGATAAAATGGGATTAATTAGTGCCTAGGTCACAAGAAGTTTGTGAAAATTAAATGACATGATATAAATAAAGTCCCTAGCAAATGGAAGTGTTCCTTCGAGGGTAACTATTATTATTGGTCACATCCACATTACTCTTAGGCTCAGTATTTCAAAGATAATCAGTCAAGCCAACAGGGTGAAACACACATAGGAAGCTACGGAATTTCATCACAAATGGATACTAAAGTGACAGGATCTTCTTTTATCAAAGCAGGTGGTTGTTTCTCCACCTCCTTCCTTCATCAAAGAGGGGGTCATTCATCCACCTCCAGCATCCTTCTCTCCTTCATTTTAATACCATCAATCTTCCTTCCTTCTTTCCTTTCTTTCTCTCTCTCCCTCTTTCTTTCATCTTCCCTCCAGCCCTCCTTTCCTTCTTTCCTTCCTTCCTTCCATTCATAATGCCTGCCATGGTATCTTAGTTTGGGTTTTTTCAAAGCAGAGACTGGAACAAGAAACTGAGAGCAAGCAGCTTAATCTCCAAGTGATACCTGAAAGCAGAGATAAGGGAGAGGCAGAAGTGACACAGGACAGGGAGAAAACCCAGTAAATGGTGTGTTAATGAGCTAATTATCACGAGGGGAAAGGTCCTCAATCCCTCCAGAAACTTTCTTGGAACTGGCACAAAAACACTCCCCAGAGTTGTCTCCCGAGAAGACAGGGAGACAGCTGAGGGTTGCCTCCTTGGATATAAATTCCTCTTCACTTCCCGTCTTCCTCTGCAAGACTGATCTCTGACACAGCCCCAGTCCAGTTCCAAATGCCTGGAACTGTCCACCATAGCTGTGCTGAAATGAGAGGAGTTGAGACGCAAGGCAGGCAGCACAAGCACCTGCCAGGCCTGGGCACAGGAGGCTCAAGTGAGGCATGAGTGCCTTGTCTTTGCTATTCCGTGACTGGTAAGTTTGATGGGGACAGTGCCTGAGTCAACTCTTTATTCCAAAAATCTAGCAAGTGATCACATAGCGTTGCATATCCAGTGGTTATATACTGAGTGAAAGGCTGGAAAGATGGATGGACAGACGGCCTTTCTACTTCTTAAGAATAGTTTCTACCTACAATGTGGGAAGTAAATGGAGGTTGGGGGAAGTTGGAGTTTGATGTATAGGGATGATCAACATGGGGCATGGACAGGTAGGTCAAGGAGTCCTCAGAAGAAACGAATCTAGAGCTGGGTCAAGCAAGCTGCATCAAATGTGCTCTTGATGCCGGGCCTGTGGACTAAGTTGCCTCAACTTGAGACTCCAGCTTGGAATTCACCCCACTAACAGTAGCCAGAAGAGTGACTGAAATAAAATTATGAAGAATCTCTCAGGGCAGGGTCAAAGGAAGGAGAGGCTTGGTGGGCGGAGGGGCAGTAGCCTGAAGCTTGGGACCTCAGCTTCAGACACTCCTTACGCCTTTGCATAGCCCTGCTCTTGCTTGTCCACTCTGATATTGCATGAAAGCTGAATTTTCTTTTAATAATTAATGCATTCAAGAAAAGGGGAAAACAAAAACAGCATGTGTGTTACGCATTTTGAAGGTATCCTTATTTTTAATTTTATTTATTCGTTTATTTTTGGCTGTGCTGCGTCTTCGTTGCTGCGTGTGCTCTCCTCTGGCTGTGCCAAGCACCAGCAGGGGCCGCTCGACAGCTGTCGCACTCAGGCTTCTCACTGTGGTAGCGGCTCCTGTTTCAGAGCACAGACTTCTGGACCCTTGGGCTTCAGCAGTTGCGGCTCCCAGATTCTAGAGTGCAGGCTCAGTAGTTGTGGCACCCAGGCCCAGCTGCTCCACTGCATGTGGGGTCTTCCCAAATCAGGGATCAAACCTGTGTCTCCAGCATTTGCAGGTGGATTCTTTACCACTGAGCCACCAGGGAAACCCCTTATATCTTATAGTTGACCCCTTATAGTTGACATCTTAATCAACGTCTATAAGTAATGTTTCCATTTTCATGATTAAAAACATCGTACATTTGACATTTTAAAAATAGGAAAAAGCATAAAGAACATAACTTACCACCACCAGAAGATAACTCTATGTATTTTAACTGTATTTTAACAACTTTTCATAATGTCATATTAATAGTTTTAGACCTTTCCCCCCACTGAACTCCCCTGCTGGGTGTGTAATATGTAGTGTTCATGTACAGTTCTCCATGTCATTAGATATTCATTGAAAGTAATTTTTAATGATTATGTGATATTCTATCATACTGTTGTTTTTCAGTCACTAAGTCATGTCTGAGTCTTTGTGACCCCATGGGCTGCAGCACTCCAGGCCTCCCTGTCCCTCACTATCTCCTGGAACTTGCCCAAGTTCATATCCATTCTATCATACAGATAAACCTAATATATTTACCCATTCCTTCTTGTTAGACATTTAGGTTATTTCCCATTTTTTTATGTTAAAATTTTGCTGTTATGAACAGAAACATAAAAAACCCTTCATTTGCAATGTGTCCTTTAAACTTCGCTACAGATCTCTGAGTTCAGTTCAGTCGCTCAGTCCTGTCCGACTCTGCGACCCCATGAACTGCAGCACGCCAGGCCTCCCTGTCCATCACCATCTCTTGGAGTTCACTCAGACTTACGTCCATCGAGTCCGTGATGACATCCAGCCATCTCATCCTTGGTCATCCCCTTCTCCTCCTGCCCCTAATTCCTCCCAGCATCAGAGTCTTTTCCAATGAATCAACTCTTCACATGAGGTGGCCAAAGTACTGGAGTTTCAGCTTTAGCATCATTCCTTCCAAAGAAATCTCAGGATTGATCTCCTTCAGAAAGGACTGGTTGGATCTCCTTGCAGTCCAAGGGACTCTCAAGAGTCTGCTCCAACACCACGGTTCAAAAGCATCAGTTCTTTGGCACTCAGCCTTCTTCACAGTCCAACTCTCACATCCATACATAACCACAGGAAAAGCCATAGGCTTGACTAGACGGACCTTAGTCGGCAAAGTAATGTCTCTGCTTTTGAATATACTATCTAGGTTGCTCATAACTTTTCTTCCAAGGACTAAGTGTCTTTTAATTTCATGGCTGCAGTCACCATCTGCAGTGATTTTGGAGCTCCCCCAAAATAAAGTCTGACACTGTTTCCACTGTTGCCCCATCTATTTCCCATGAAGTGATGGGACAGACCTCTGAGGTGAGTACTATATAGATTCCTTCTTTTACAGATTAGGAAACAGGATCTGAGCAGAGTTAAATGACTTTTCAAAGGTCACTTAGTTCAGGTTATCCCCAAACAGGCCCTGGAGTAAGACCCAAGTACAAGGGATTTATGTAAGAAGAGATCTCAAGAAAAAAAACAATAAGGAAATGGGAAAATGAGATGATAAGAGTAGGCAGCCAATGAAATGTTCATTAGCAAGCCAGCTGCCACTGCAGATAACCAGAACCTACCTCCACTGGGGAAACTTGGGGAGATGTGTACTCACATCTCAGGATTATCACACTCCTGGGATGAGAGAGATGGGTATTTTTCACAAACTCCAGTCAGCCTTGGTTAAGGCTATTCCCAATGAGCCTAAATTCCCTGTCATTTCTAGACAGCTGCGGTTGGGGCCAAAGCAGTCTTTGGTGGCCATATAAATACAGCTGCTGGCAGTCAGAAGCTGGGCAGTGTTCCAAATGATGAGGGCAAGGGGGTAAGAATGAGTACTGGCTGGGGCCACTATGGGCAGTCACATAGCTAGCTTCGGAGCTGGGATTTGAACACAAATGTACCTGAGTCCAGAGCCCATACTTTTAATGACCTGACTTTGCAGATTCACAGAAACTCCCTGTGACCTTAGGCAAGTCACTTCATCTCTCTGAGATCCAGAATCTGATGATGATAATAATGCTGTCTGTCACGTCTGACTCCAGAGCATTGTCAGGAGATGACGGCATGGATATGTCAGCATTTTGCTTATCAGCAAGGCCAAGGTTGGTTCAACATTACTGATCATTCCCATTAAGGGGGTAGGAATCACTTCATGCAGACATTCGGTGCTCTCTTGATGATAGCTAATTAAAGGAAATTAATAGAAGATAGGCTGGTTCCCTGAGTTTATTAGCTGAGTAGTTTTCTAGATTCATTACATAGAATGCAATGCCACACAGCTTATTGAAATACAGTGTAAGTCCTTGATGAACTTTGGAGCATTCCGTTTTTCTGGTAAGAGGGAGATGAATACACAATTGCTTATCTCTGTGCACTGACAATCTCCAGGTCTGAATTCTCCCAGGAGGAAGTTTAATTGCTCTGTAAGCTTCAAATTCAAGGGCTCCTCAATGCTAAGCTCTTGACAAGCTGCATTAAAGTAAAAATGACAAAGATGCCAGTTGACATATTTATTAAATATGTCGATCTTAATGGGGCCAATGTAGGCTGCTCATACCAAGGAGGTTATCAATAGGAAGTCAATATTTCTGCATCCCTTCGCCCCAACCAAAGTCCACATTTAAGGGTAAGGTCAAGACACACTGGAAATTGAACCCTGGTCTTGCTGACTTCAAAATCCTTGTTTATGGTTAAGGCTATTCCCAATGAGCCTAAATTCCCTGTCATTTCTAGACAGCTGCGGTTGGGGCCAAAGCAGTCTTTGGTGGCCATATAAATACAGCTGCTGGCAGTCAGAAGCTGGGCAGTGTTCCAAATGATGAGGGCAAGGGGGTAAGAATGAGTACTGGCTGGGGCCACTATGGGCAGTCACATAGCTAGCTTCGGAGCTGGGATTTGAACACAAATGTACCTGAGTCCAGAGCCCATACTTTTAATGACCTGACTTTGCAGATTCACAGAAACTCCCTGTGACCTTAGGCAAGTCACTTCATCTCTCTGAGATCCAGAATCTGATGATGATAATAATGCTGTCTGTCACGTCTGACTCCAGAGCATTGTCAGGAGATGACGGCATGGATATGTCAGCATTTTGCTTATCAGCAAGGCCAAGGTTGGTTCAACATTACTGATCATTCCCATTAAGGGGGTAGGAATCACTTCATGCAGACATTCGGTGCTCTCTTGATGATAGCTAATTAAAGGAAATTAATAGAAGATAGGCTGGTTCCCTGAGTTTATTAGCTGAGTAGTTTTCTAGATTCATTACATAGAATGCAATGCACACACAGCTTATTGAAATACAGTGTAAGTCCTTGATGAACTTTGGAGCATTCCGTTTTTCTGGTAAGAGGGAGATGAATACACAATTGCTTATCTCTGTGCACTGACAATCTCCAGGTCTGAATTCTCCCAGGAGGAAGTTTAATTGCTCTGTAAGCTTCAAATTCAAGGGCTCCTCAATGCTAAGCTCTTGACAAGCTGCATTAAAGTAAAAATGACAAAGATGCCAGTTGACATATTTATTAAATATGTCGATCTTAATGGGGCCAATGTAGGCTGCTCATACCAAGGAGGTTATCAATAGGAAGTCAATATTTCTGCATCCCTTCGCCCCAACCAAAGTCCACATTTAAGGGTAAGGTCAAGACACACTGGAAATTGAACCCTGGTCTTGCTGACTTCAAAATCCTTGTTTATCCTCTAAAACCTGGCCTGCACTATATTCTCTCCTGTTGAAGACATTTACCACTTTACCAACTGCTGCTGCTGCTGCTGCTAAGTCGCTTCAGTCATGTCCAACTCTGTGCAACCCCATAGACAGCAGCCCACCAGGCTCCCCTGTCCCTGGGATTCTCCAGGCGAGAACACTGAAGTGGGTTGTCATTTCCTTCTCCAATGCATGAAAGTGAAAAGTGAAAGGGCAGTCGCTCAGTTGTGTCCGACTCGTAGCGACCCCATGGGCTGCAGCCTCCCAGGCTCCTCCGTCCATGGAATTTTCCAGGCAAGAGTACTGGAGTGGGATGCCATTGCCTTCTCCAACATTACCAACTACTGCAAAGCAAATGTGAATTGACTGTACGGAACTATTCCTATGTGACAGTTACCTTCACCAAGACTCCTACACCCGGGCCCCACCCCAGTCCAGGTCTATGTAAGCATTTGTCTAGATTGTTTTGGTAATGTGGAACATGAGTTAACATTTCAAATCTTTGGGTTTGAAAAACTACCATGTTGACTTACTTCTAGGCACTATGGCGGTGATTCAAGTAACTTTCATCAGGTGAGTAATGGTGCCAATGCTACCAACATCTACTACTACTAATGCCAGGAGGTTTACATGCATTCTTAATGCTCCCAATAACCCTGAGAGGAAAGTATACAGTCCCCACTTTGTAGATGAGAAGTTGGAGGCACGAAAAGTAACATAACCAGGGCCACATCACTAGTGAGTGGTGGAGGGATGAGCCACACACACTTAAGTCTGACTTCAAAGCCCAGGCACTTGACACCATGATGCCACCTCCAGCCACCTAGGTGTTCTCCGGCCTCAAAATGCAGCTTTCAAGCCCTTGTATTTTGTCGGTAACTCCAGATCCTCATCTCAGCCTAACACCATCCCAAAATTTATACTTGAAAACTTTGTCACAAAAACACTCCAGGCCAGGATGGTTTTGCTGATGAATTCTGTCAAACATTAAGGGAGGAAATAATACCAACTCTTCCAGAAAACAGAAGGGGAGGCAATACTTCCCACTGTATAAATTCAATTTCTTTAATAGGTATAGAACTATCTGAGGGGGATACATGTAAGCAGCAACTAAGGGAGAGGATAGCTAGTTTAATGTAATAACCCTAAATCCAAAAGAATATGGCATCTTTGAGAACCAGGATCAAGGCCAATAACCTGGAGCATAGAAGGCAAGGAGGCGGGTGGGGAGGATGTGCTGTGGGTCCATATCATGTGGGCTCATGGGTGCCAAGCTACGATGTCCAAGTTTCAGCTGACCCATTTGTAAGTTTTTTTGCCCTAAGCCTGATGTGAAATAAAAGAAGGGTTGTTGTTTGATCTTGATTGATATTTATGAGTGTCTATCTTAAAATAAGCCATTAAGTTACTTTTTGTTTTGTGTGATTTTCTATATTTACATTTTATTTTATGATAAAAAGGCTTTTTTTCTTTTTAAATTAACTATTACTGGATCACATTTGATTTTCAATGTTCTGTTAGTTTCTGCTTATAGCAAAGTGAATCAGTTATGCATATATCCCTTTTTTTAGATTCTTTACCCATATATGTCACTACATAGTACTGAGGAGAGTTCCCTGTGCTATACAGTAGATTCTTATTAATTATCTATTTTATAATAATTATCTATTTTATATATAGTAATGTGTATATGCCGATCCCAGTCTCCCAATTTATCCCTCCCTCCTTTCCCCCTTGGTAACCATAAGTTTTGTTTTCTATATCTGTGACTCTTTCTATTCTGTAAATAAGTTAATTTGTTATCATTATTTTAGATTCCACATATAAGCAATATTACATAATATTTTTTATCTGGCTTCACAACACAAGAGAAGACTCTACACATGGACATCACCAGATAGTCACCACCAAAATCAGATTGATTATACTCTTTGCAGCCAAAGATGGAGACACTCTATACAGTCAGCAAAAACAAGACCGGGAGCTGATTGTGGCCCAGATCATGAACTCCTTATTGCCAAATTCAGACTGAAATAGAAGAAAGTAGGAAAAACCACTAGACCATTCAGGTATGATAAATCAAATTCCTCATGATTATACAGTAGAAGTGAGAAATAGATTTAAGGAACTAGATATGAAAGATAGAGTGCCTGATGAACTATGGAGAGAGGTTCGTGACATTGTACAGGAGACAGGGATCAAGACCATCCCTATGGGAAAGAAATGCAAAAAAGCAAAATGGCTGTCTGGGGAGGGCTTACAAATAGCTGTGAAAAGAAGAGAAGTGAAAAGCAAAGGAGAAAAGGAAAGATATAAGCATCTGAATGCAGAGTTCCAAAGAATAGCAAGGAGAGATAAGAAAGCCTTCCTCAGTGATCAATGCAAAGAAATAGAGGAAAACAACAGAATGGGAAAGACTAGAGATCTCTTCAAGAAAATTAGAGATACCAAGGGAACATTTCATGCAAAGATGGGCTCAATAAAGGACAGAAATGGT
>SJYC01111229.1:0-24775 GCA_006408675.1 Madoqua kirkii | reverse complement strand
TCAATGCAAAGAAATAGAAGAAAACAACAGAATGTGAAAGGCTAGAGATCTCTTCAAGAATATTAGAGATACCAAGGGAACATTTCATGCAAAGATGGGCTCGATAAAGGACAGAAATGTTATGGACCTAACAGAAGCAGAAGATACTAAGAAGAGGTGACAAGGATACACAAAAGAACTGTACAAAAAGGATCTTCACAACTCAGATAATATTGATGGTGTGATCACTCACCTAAAGCCAGACATCCTGGAATGAAAGTCAAGTGAGTCTTAGGAAGCATCATTACAAAGAAGGCTACTGGAGGTGATGGAAGTCCAGTTGAGCTATTCCAAATCCTAAAAAATGATGCTGTGAAACTGCCACACTCAATATGTCAGCAAATTTGGAAAACTCAGCAGTGGCCACAGGACTGGAAAGGGTCCATTTTCATTCCAATCCCAAAGAAAGGCAATGCCAAAGAATGCTCAAACTACTGCACAAATGCACTCATCTCACATGCTAGTAAAGTAATGCTTAAAATTCTCCAAGCCAGGCTTCAGCAATACATGAACCATGAACTTCTAGATGTTCAAGCAGGATTTAAAAAAGTCAGAGGAACCAGAGATCAAATTGCCAACATCCACTGGATCATGGAAAAAGCAAGAGAATTCCAGAAAAGCATCTATTTCTGCTTTCTTGACTATGCCAAAGCCTTTGACAGTATGGATCACAATAAACTGTGGGAAATTCTGAAAGAGTTGGGAATACCAGACCACCTGACCTGCCTCTTGAGAAACCTGTATGAAGGTCAGGGAGCAACAGTTAAAACTGGACATGGAACAAAAGACTGGTTCCAAATTGGAAAAGGAGTACATCAAGGTTATATACTGAGACACTGCTTATCTAACTTCTATGCAGAGTACATCATAGAAATGCTTGGCTGGATGAAGCACAAGCTGGAATCGAATTTGCTGGGAGAAATATCAATAATCTCAAATATGCAAATAATACCACCCTTATAACAGAAAGCGAAGAAGAACTAAAGAGCCTCTTGATAAAAGTAAAAGAGGAGCGTAAAGAAGTTGGCTTAAAGCTCAACATTCAGAAAACTAAGATCATGGCATCCCATCCCATCATTCATGGCAAATAGTTGGGGAAACAGTGGAAACAGTCGCTGACTTTATTTTTGAGGGCTCCAAAATCACTGCAGATGGTGATCACAGCCATGAAATTAAAAGATGTTTACTCCTTGGAAGAAAAGTTATGACCAACCTCGAGAGCATATTAAAAAGCAGAGACATCACTTTGCCAACAAAGGTCTGTCTAGTCAAGGCTATGGTTTTTCCAGTAGTCATGTATGGATGTGAGAGTCCTACTATAAAGAAAGCTGAGCACTGAAGAACTGATGCTTTTGAGCTGTGGTGTTGGAGAAGACTCTTGAGAGTCTCTTGTATTGCAAGGAGATCCAACCAATCCATCTTAATGGAGATCAGTCCTGAGTGTTCACTGGAAGGATTGATGTTGAAGTTGAAACTCGAATACTCTGGCCACCTGATGCAAAGAGCTGACTCATTTGAAAAGACTCTGATGTTGGGAAAGATTTCGGGCAGGAGGAGAAGGAGATGATATAGGATGAGATGGTTGGACGGCATCACCAGCTCAATGGACATATGCTTGGGTAAACTCCAGGAGTTGGTGATGAACAGGGAGACCTCGTGTGCTGCTGTTCATGGGGTCAAAGAGTCAGAAACAACTGAGCAACTGAACTGACTGACTGACTGAACTGAATGATGTATTGTTCCAACATCACATGAATAATACATTATGGCTCAATCAGTCATTCAGTTTCATACATGCTTTCTGTTAATTTTTAAGACTTATGGTAAAAGTGCCGAGAAGGCAATGGCAACCCATCCCAGTACTCTTGCCTGGAAAAACCCATGGGCCTGGTTGGCTGCAGTCCATGAGTTGTAAAGAGTCAGACATGACTGAGAGACTTCACTTTCACGCACTGGAGAAGGAAATTGCAACTCACTCCAGTGTTCTTGCCTGGGGAATCCCAGGGACGGGGGAGCCTGGTGGGCTTCCGTCTATGGGGTCTCACAGAGTCGGACACCACTGAAGTGACGCAGTAGCAGCAGCAGCAGCGTGGTAAAAGTGGAATTTGATTCATGAGCTCTTTTGTTAGAAAAAAAAGTGTAATGCTATTGTTGTTCCTTATTTTTGTTTTAAAGCATGAGGTAGTGCAATGGTGCTTGGAACTAAAACAAAGTCCTATCACTCTACTAGCTTTTTGATATTGAGCATCTGATATAACATCTTTAGGGATGGGAGTCCAGAACATTAAAATCTTTAAAGGCAAGAGATGAAACCCAAGTAAACTCTCTGGCTGTAAGTACTGGTGAAGAAATTATTAGTCACTGAAGTGACGCAGTAGCAGCAGCAGCAGCGTGGTAAAAGTGGAATTTGATTCATGAGCTCTTTTGTTAGAAAAAAAAGTGTAATGCTATTGTTGTTCCTTATTTTTGTTTTAAAGCATGAGGTAGTGCAATGGTGCTTGGAACTAAAACAAAGTCCTATCACTCTACTAGCTTTTTGATATTGAGCATCTGATATAACATCTTTAGGGATGGGAGTCCAGAACATTAAAATCTTTAAAGGCAAGAGATGAAACCCAAGTAAACTCTCTGGCTGTAAGTACTGGTGAAGAAATTATTAGCTGAATGTCTTTTTGCAACTTAAACATTTTTAAATTTGTCATATGTGATATACTGATTAGAAATACTACATAATTTTTGTGCAGAGGGTATCAAAAATAATTGCAAATGCCTGAATGAAATGGAAACAATGAGTAGTAACAAATTACTGAGCAGAGAAACTGTCACTTTTATCAAAAATAAACTTATCGTAAGTTTCTTAAAGAATACAAATTGAAGATTTAAAATGTCATACTCAATGCTTAACTCATATTCCTCTTCATTGTTCAGTTCATTTCAGTTCAGTCACTCAGTCGTGTCTGACTCTTTGTGACCCATGGACTGTAGAACACCAGGTCTCCCTGTCCATTATCCACTCCATAGCACCAAAGAATTGCTGCTTTTGAACTGTGGTGTTGGAGCAGACTCTTGAGAGTCCCTTGGACTGCAAGGAGATCCAACCAGTCCTTTCTGAAGGAGATCAACCCTGGGTATTCTTTGGAAAAAATGATGCTAAAGCTGAAACTCCAGTACTTTGGCCACCTCATGCGAAGAGTTGACTCATTGGAAAAGACTCTGATGCTGGGAGGGATTGGGGGCAGGAGGAGAAGGGGATGAAAGAGGATGAGATGGCTGGATGTCATCACAGACTCGATGGACATGAGTTTGAGTGAGCTCCAGGAGTTGGTGATGGACAGGAAGGCCTGGCGTGCTGCAATTCACAGGGTCACAAAGAGTCGGACATGACTGAGCAACTGGTCTGAACTGGTCTGACTTCACTCAGTATGACAACCTCTAGGTCAGTCCATGTCTCTGGGAATGACATTGTTTGTTCTTTATTATGGGTGAGTAATATTTCATTGTATAAATGTATCACATCTTCTTTATTCTTTCATCCATTGATGGACATTTAGGTTGTTTTCATGTCCTGGCTATTGTAAACAGTGCTGCAATGAACATTGGGGTAAATGATAATCCATTAACCTATTCTTTGCTTCACGTGATGTTATAAATCTGCATTTTATTTTCCGATTAAAACGTTTTTTAAGCCACTGTGAAGAAAGTGATTTGAGTGGGAGAAGATACTTATACATACATAACGAACAAAGGAGTATATCCCAAACACAATACAGGACTCCTGAAAATGCATTACAAAATGATAATCATCTGTGTCAGTAAATAGCTGGAAAACTCATATTGGCAAATTTGTGGAAATTGAGAAGTTGAGAGTGGCGTGTAGGGATGTCACAAGAGTAGTCCTCCAAGTCTAAAAGGACAAGGAGAAGTAATGGCTCCTAGAACTCAGAAACAGAAAGAACTGTTGGAGAGAGCTGCCTGCCAGGAGCTGTGACGTTGGATCAAGGATAGAGTCAGCTCCTACTGACTCAGCAGAGAGAGTGTTGTTGTTTAGTTGTTAAGTTGTGTCTGACTCTTTTGCACCCCATGGACTATAGACCACCAAGCTCCTCTGTCTATGGAATTTCCCAGACAAGAGTACTGAAATGGGTTGCGGTTTCAGTTGCTTCTGCAGGGGATCTTCCCAACCCAGGGCTCAAATCTGGGTTGGCAGATTCTTTACCACTGAGCCACCAGGGAAGCCCAAGCAGAGAGAGAATCGAAGAACAAAATATCCAACCCCTTCTCTTCCCTTTTTTTCTCCCTGTCTCCTTTCATCCCTCCCTTCCTCTCTCTCTCCCTCCCATGCTCCTCAATGGTCCAATCTGAAGTCAGAGGATCAGGTTGCCCAGGGTTGTAACTCACCAGGATCAGCCCCCAAGGACATAGAGCAGAGTGAAGAAGTTGTAAGTGGATCTGAAGGGGCAAGGGCTCAGCATCTCAGCCCAGTAGACAAATGGCCAAAAGACTTAAATGTATGTCTTAGTCACTTAGTCATGTCTGACTCTTTGCGACCCCACAGACTGTAGCCCACCAGGCTCCTCTGTCCATGGAATTTTCCAGACAAGAATACTGGAGAGGGTTCCCATTCCCTTTCCCACCCAGGAATTGAACCTGGGTCTCTTGCATTGCAGGCAGATTCTTTACTGTTCTGAGCCACCAGGGAAGCCCTTAACAGCAATTCATAGAGGAATCCATGTGCGCAAAACACATACAACAAGGTGAATTTCCACTGAATCAGGGAAATGCCAGTTAAGACCATATGAGATGACTCTAAACACACATATCAGATTAGCAAGAATTTAAAAATCAGATGGTGCCTAGTGCTGGCAAGGATATGGAGTAATCGGAACACTCTTCCACTGTTAGGACTCTGAAAAACAATTTGGCATGACCTAATACAGTCGAGGATCCTCTTACACTGTGACCTAGCAATTGCACTCCTGGGTGTCATGAGAAACTAACACCCAAGCGCTCCAGGAGGCATGCACAAGCAAACTTATAGCAGCACTGTTTGCAACAGCCTCAAATTGGAAACATCCCACCTGGGGGCTTCCCTGGTGGCTTGGCTGGTAGAGAATCTGCCTGCCAATGCAGGAGACATGGATTTGAGCCCTGGGTTGGGAAGATTCCCTGGAGAAAGGAACGGCTACCCTCTGGTATTTTGGCCTAGAGAATTCCATGGATTGTATAGTCCATGGAATTGCAAAGAGTCGGACACAACTGAGCGACTTTCACCTGTAGAATGGATACCTACAGTGTGGCAGATTCACACAATGAAATGCTATTCAAAAATCATAATAATGTCACTCACAAAATATGGATGAATCTTAAGACAAAAAGTACAAGTGTGTGATCATATTTACATGAAGTCACAAAACAGAGAAAACTAAATTAAATCATTTACACATATACACGTAGGTGGTAAAAGTATAAAACAAAGCAAGAAAGTAATTTCACAAAAGTGAGGATAGTAGTTACCTCTAAAGAGAGAAGAATTTTGGAAGGATCACAAGGGTAGGAGGTACTGAAGGCTAATCCTGAGAGGCTGGAAGTGTTCTATGTCTTTATCAGGAAGTGTTACATTTTATATCAAAAAAACGAGATTTAAAAAAGAGTGGTCACTAAAAGATTTCTGGAAAACTCTGTGGGCATGGGCAAAGCTCCATGACGGTGAACTTTTTGATGACCCCATTTTGTACCCTTCTTTTACTTGAAGCAGATGTTCAGTAAATATTTGTTAAATGATTGAATGTTTTCAGGTATGTCTTGCTTGGATAAGAACCACCTGTGCCTCCCTCCCCAGACCTTGGTATGTAGAAGTCTGGGAGTAGTTCTTAGGTGCACAAGACCCGAGGGACTCTAGATTTGCAGAAAGAGCTGAGAGTCCAGTCTGCTGGTGAATGGGTCTCTGAGCTAGCGAGGGAAGTATAGTAAAATAAATTTTGTAATACTTCGTACCCTTATCCCTGATGCTAAATAATATTTCTGCTTGCTTCTGCTCGTGTGTTAAGGCTGATCATTTGATTGCAAAATACCAAACCTTCTTTTTAGCAAGTATTGTCATACCCACTCAGTCGATGAGTATGGTAGACATGGTTTGTTTTTATTTTCATCCATTTTACTTGTCTTCAGCTATGTAGCAGCCAGGCTAATTAATAAATGAGATTTATCTTTTACTTTCAAATGCAGGGGTGGGCTCTGATTAATCTAAAATAGGGTCAGCAAATTTTTTTTCTGAGCGAGCCAGTTAGTAAATATTGTAGATTTTGCAGGCCATAAGATCTCTGTCCCAATTACTCAAGTCTGCCAATGTAGTATGGAAGTAACTATAGACAGTCCATACACAAATGAACATGGCTGTGTTCCAAACAACTTTATTTGCAGAAACACATGATAGGTGGACTTGGTCTCTGGCCCATAGTTTTCTGACCCCTAGACTAGACCAGCTTTCATCAACCAGGTCCTTCTTTTAACTACCCAACACAGGAAATGTTTTGAATGACTGGGCTCTCAGCTCTCTGGAAGATGGCAAAGACCCAGAGCAGTGGTCCTCAAAGTGTGTTCCTCAGTCAGCCCTGCATCACTGGCATCATCTGAGAACCTGATGGAAAGGTAAAATCTTAGGACTCACTCCTGAATCAAAACTTCTGTGAAGGGTAGGCTCAGCAGTCTTAGTCAACATTTTTCTATTTTTTAATTGAAAATTAAAGAAACAATTGTAATTGAAAATTTAAAAATTTACAATGTTGTGTTGGTTTCTGCCATACATAGATAAAGAAGATGAGGTACCTATATACAATGGAATATTACTTGGCCATAAAAAAGAACATATTTGAGTTCAGTTCTAGTGAGGTGATGTACCTGGAGCCTGTTATACAGAGTGAAGTAAGTCAGCAAGAGAAAAATAAATAGTTTGCATTTTTAAAATGTCTTCCACGTGATTCTAGTGCATATTCAAACTTGCTCTAGAGTCATCAAGAAAAAGTCTTCTTATTGCTGCGGTGTAAATTCAGAAGTGCAGCTAAGCAGTAAATGGAATTTCCCTAATCACAGGGATTGGTTTAAGAGAGATCCAATGTGGGAAAAATTTTCCAAATATCTAGCGAGCAGCAGAGCGAGGGCACCAACCAATCAGAATAGGTGCAGACATGATGCCACAGCGGGGCTCTGAAGGGCCCCCTTACACCCGGCACTGATCCTTTTCTTGCTAAATCAAGGAGTCCGCTGAAGGGCTGGGGGTGGGGAGGAGGAGCTGGAGAGACCGCGGAAGGGAGAGACTATTGATGGGGAAGCAGCTATCGGGGAAAGCAGCTATTTACCAACTATAGGGAAGTGTTTCACCGTTTTAACAACAGGCACAGTTGTACCAGTGCATACCAGTTGCAAAGTGTTCTGGTTCACTTGGCACAAGACTCAGTATTTTCCTCCAGTCACTGTAGAAACAACAGCCTGCCTCCTGCTCTGCTGCATGTGGTGGGTCCGTGGTCCGTGAAGACATCAACCTACAGAAGAAACTAGCGCAGGGAGTACACAGGTGACGGTATCAGAGAAACAAAGTTCATCCCTAAAGGAGCCGCTCCAAACTCACCCTGCTTCTGGGTGTTCCATTTACTTGATCCAGCTTGAGGCGAATTCTCCAGCTTCTGCATCTGAAATCACACAAAAAAATGAGGCCACAGAGAGGTATCCAAAGGAAAACATGTTTCTGAGAGCCTGACTGGACTGTTCTCCTTTCTCCCTGAAGATCTGGGCAATGCAGACCCTCCCTTCCTCACCAGAATGTCTGGTGGGGAACGGCACAGGCATCCTGCGCCCCAGCTGCGTGTCGGGCCGGCTGCGATGCTTGTTTATTAGTGAAATGCATCTGATCAGAGAGGCCAGTCTGACAAGTTCATTACATATCAATTTAATTAGCTGATTTACATTTAATTTACATTTCAATTAATGTCTTTAGCAACAAAACGCAGCCTTAATAGGGTAATTGCCTGTTAGGCAATATGTAAAAGAATAAATAGTCACATTCTGAGGAAGAATTCCTATTTTCAATTTTTTATTACCATAAATAACTGAAATAATGATTGCTCTTAAGGGTTATGTCCTGATTTCCTTCTGGGCCTAATTATAAAGACTTAGTACCTCATTAAGCAAAATGGTTTTGGAGCCACAGAAAAACATTACTCGAATCGTGACTCATTAGTTTCAACAAAAGAGGGGGAGACTGTGATCGTAGAACACATTTGGAGGGCTGGGGATTTGTCCTCTCGGCCACGGCATCCAGATGTCCGGTGTCCCTGTCGTGCATGCCTGTTGGGGTCCTGGCCTGCGGGAATGCACGAAGGGCCTCTTGTAAGTATTTCTGGAGGAGACTCTCACTACCTCTTGAGGCAGACATTATAGAGGTCTAGATTTTAAAAGTTCTTTCTTAAGTTAAAATCTGCCCCCTCCTTGATTCAGTTATGGTAGGTGCCTGCTACGTTTGCCAGGGGTATAATTATTATATAACCATAATTGTGTATGAAAAGAACCTGAGAGCACAGAATAGAAATGGGCTGATTACTATTGGAGGGATAGCAAATAGCCTGAGAAACGGGGACAATGAGTCTCTGTATTCTGAGTTAGGAGGAAAAACTGCCATACCGCCAAGGGGAAGGGATACAGGTTTGGGTCTGAAGAGTCAGACCCCAGAGTCGCAGTGCAAATGGTGCTGGCTTGCTCCTTGAAATGTAAACGGACATTTCATCTGAAAGAGCAAGTACTATGAATTGAAAACTTCGGGGGCCGGAGTATGCAATTCCTTTCGGTGACTGGTAGTCTTCCTCAGAGGCCCAGGGCAGTCATTACTATGGACTCCGCAGCTCGCCTGCCGCGCTTTTTATATTCCATTGAACTGTCTTCAACAGCGCTACCACGTGGTAGCAAGATGAACAGCAGGACCGGAATACCCGGCCTTGTTCGGTCTCCCTTTGGCTGTGAAAGCATAATAAACCCCAGTTAGAAGCTGACTCCTAGACGAATAAGAGGAAGATTCAGGAAAGAGATACTGAACTTTCAGGAAATAAGTCATCTAAAGAAAGAAAGAAAGTGAAGTCGCTCAGTCCAGGGATTTTCTAGGCAAGAGTACCATTTCCTTCTCCAAGGAATCTTCCCCACCCAGGGATCAAACCCAGGTCTCCCTCATTGAGAAACAGACACTTTCCCGTCTGGGCCACCAGGGAAGTCATCTAAGGAGAGAGGGAAAGGATAATTAATTTAACTTCTTTAAAATGACCATATTTGTACCCTAATATTTTGGAAGCATTCATTCCTGTTATAGGACTACTAATCCCTCTCACTCAGGACTAGTTTATCCATCTCAGCCCTGCAGAAACTAAATGATAGAATTTATGTTCCTCATTCCACCCGCACTCAACTCCTGAATCACATAACCAAGCTAAATATCTCCAAGGCGTCTTAACACACCCCGCCTCCCCTCGGCTGTTTTTTAGGTTATAGTTTTCAGATGACTTAGTCATGCTTGCCTGAAAGTTATAGGATTTGTTGATAGCCTTTAAAAACAAATTTTTTTTAATTGAAGGATAATTGCTTTACAGAATGTTGTTGTTTTCTGCCAAATAGCTGTTGATAGCCTTTTTAAGGGTTAGTCCCTCAGTTGTGTCGGACTCTTGTGATCCTAGGGACTGTAGCCCACCAGGCTCCTCTGTCCACTCGATTCTCCAGGCAAGAATACTAAAGTGGGCTGCTATGCCCTTCTCCAGGGAATCTTCTCGACTCAGGGGTCCGAACCTGGGTCTCCTGCATTGCAGGCAGATTCTTTGTACCATCTGAGAGAAGCTTCCCTGGTGACTCAGACAGCCTTTTTAAAGCAGATGCCAAAATCTAAAGGCAAATTCCAGAATCTATCACTACAGTGTTGGAGAGGCTCTCAGAATGGCATCAACTCATCCCCACCAGAAGGGGGCGTCTAGAGAGTCTTGTTCTTCCTGGTGTTTATATGATAAACTTACTGGAGTCAAAAGGCTTCCCTGATGGCCCCAGTGGCAAAGGACCCGCCCTCAACGTGGAAGTAACAGAGGATGCAGGTTCGATCCCTGGGTCGGGAAGATCTCTTGAAGGCGGGAGTGTGGTATTCTTGGCTGGGTCCCAAAGAGCTGGATATGATGGAGCTACTAACACTCTAGAGCAGTAAATCTCAGTGCTACCAGACACAACACTTGAATTTTATAATTTGTAACATTTTCTTATCTATGTGAAATTCACAGAAGGTAGAACTTGAATAAATATACAACTTTTAAAAATAGAAATATTATTCTAATTGTTCTATAAATGAAGTCGCTCTGTCATGTCCAACTCTTTGAGATCCCATGGACTGTAGCCTACCATACTCCTCCATCCATGGGATTTTCCAGCCAAGAGTACTGGAGTGGGTTGCCATTTCCTTCTCCAATTGTACTATAAAGCAGAAACAAAAAAGGAGTAACATTTAATAGAATAAGATGTATTGCCATATACAGGTATTCTGGCATAACTACAAAAAAAAGATATAATAAAGGAGCACATGCTTTCATGTCTTTATATAATTACCTGACCTACAAATGCAAACCGACTCTGGCAGGTATATTGACTTGGTGATTGAAATATTGCCATTAATTGAGAATGATGTGCTTTTCTAAACTTTTGGACAACTCTTGGTAGAGTTCTGATAAAATATAGTTTTCCCTTGATTTAAAAGGAAGTTTCATTATTCCTGGAAAAACTGCTCTGTATTTAAATCATGCAAAAAAGGCTGTAATTTTATATGTGAAATGAAGTTAGGATATAAACTCTAGATATTTATAAATAGCTTTTCACATCTAAGAATGTGTGGAGGGATAGGATTTGGGGATGCTGGACAATCCTTCAGTGTGTCAGACTACCTGACACTTCTGAATATTTCCTAGTAAGTGCCAGGAGCACCCCCCAATTATTGTGACAGCCATTTTAAAAATGTGACCCCCATATTTCTGAAACACATACAGGGTGATAGCATCTTCATGGAGAACCACTCATCTAGAGTAATGCAGATTGATACCTGAGTTTTCCTTCCTTTTGACCCCTCTTACCCTTGAACTAAGATTTTTTTTGTTCTGAATCCCCAGCCTTATTCTTACCAGTGCCCAGTGGCTTAGGGATGTAAGACTGACCCAGTCCTTATATTCCTAGCTGCTCCTTCCTGAATAGACTACTCATGAATCTCATCCAGATTATCATCCTACTCCAAAGATCACACAAACTCCCTTTCCTCAGTTACAGCCTTTATGGAGCCTTATGGAGGGTCCTTCTTGTCCGCCTTGGAAACTGTGGCCCCCATGTAGCTTCAGTTCCTATTACCTCATTTGTACCATGTCTGAGCTCACCGGCCAGATTTCCAACTGCCAACAACTCTGAGTCTCTGCTTTTTCCAGAGGTTGAGCCTACTCTGCCCTCATGGCAGGTCAGAAAGGCTGGAATTAACACTTTCAACTGATGATGGAAAAGGATAGATAAAGAACTCAGATTCTTCACCACAGGACAGGGTAACTCTAAGATGTTGACTCTACACTGGCTCTGAGTGGGATTAAACCCTGGTTGCTCACAATGGGAACCTGCCTGAAAACGTACCCTCTATTGGTCTCTTCCCTTCTCTGGTTAGTTTCCTGGGATCATCACCTCAATAAACTACTTAAATAATTGTCTGACAGTCCCGGGGGAATCCAAGCTGAGGCAGGAACTCAGCAGGCAAAGCTTCCAGGAAACCTGATTACATAAGGACTCCTAGGTCTCCCAGGGAGAAACAGTGACTGAGACGAACCTGAAAGCTGAGCCCAGATTCCTGGCACTTGAGTCCTTAAGTGAACTGGATCTCATAGGATGCCCTCCAGCAGCATGCTTGGGCTCTCAAGGAACTCACCCTAAAGTAGACCAATGACTCCTGCCTTGCAGAGTTTGCAGTCTGCGGGCTGGCAGGAAGAAATGGTGTTTGCACTTGATACTGAATGCTTCCATTTAACTGTCTTCCACTGGGCTCTGGTTAACATGACCCACACTGATGAAGAATGGATATGAAAACCAGAAAGGGCATTAACCCTCAGTAAACTTTTAAAATAGCTGTTTTCAGTAGATTGCTGGACCCTTTGAAGTCTGACTGAGGGGATTTTCATTGACTGGAGAGACTCCCCGTTCAAGGACCGCTATTATAGGGAACGGGGAGAAGCAAGGGTACAAATGAAGAAACAGCTCTAGAAGAATAACAGTAGTGGCCACAGAGGTTCAGGTCTCCATCTTCATCAGGGTGGTGGTAGCACCAGCTGACAAACAAGGACCCAAAGAGATGGAGTGGAGAGCAGCTGTGGTACCCATCGCCAGACAGCTTCAGTGGCTCCTTAGGACACCCTTCAATATACAGCCCCAGTGGGGCAGGGAGGGGTCTGGAGCAGGCTTCAGAGCCCCAGTGGCTTTGCTGAGTGAGGTCCTGAGTCAGATGCCTGGGTCACTGATAACTATACTCATATTCAGCAGCAGCGTCGGGTCGAGGGGGACTGTAATCTGATGGAGCACATTTTGCTTCAGTCAGCTCATTCCAGAGCCATCCTGTAACTTCAGGCTAGACAGGGGCTTTCTTTTCCTCCTTACAGTTTATTGGCAAAGTATCAAATGTTTTATAGTGCAAATGCTACCATCTGCCCAGCTGTGCTCAGCAGTGATTGCCAGCGAGGAAGTTTCAGCTGGGACTCACACGAGGGTAACTTCAGATGTAAAAGCTTGCCTCCGAGTGCATCTCGTCATGCCCTTTAAACGTTGCAAATCAAAGAGGAACACAAGGGGTCTTGGTGGTTGGCAAACTTCCTGTTACAGCGTTAAGAACAGAGTCCTTTGTGTGGCCAGAACAGTTAAGGGTGAAGAGGAGGGGGGATCACAGGCAGCTTACCCAGGAAGTCAGAGGCCCCCCTGGAGACCAAAGCCAAAATTCCAGCCTAGGGTCAGGGAGAGTACCAATGGTATCTCACCCCCAGCCAGCTGGGCACCCACTTCCTTTCAGGCACGACGCTCTTGCTCCTACTCACATCTCTTCTTCCTCCTTCCCCTCCCTTTCACGTTTACTCATTCATCGAGCACCCGTCCACTATGTGCCAGACCCGGAGATTTTCTGTGTGTTCAGGAGGCTACAGGGTCCCTGACCTGCACTAGCCCCTTCCCCTGTGCTGTGTTCACCTGAGGATATGTTTTGTAAGTTGCATAAGGAAGATTTTAATGGTGGTCTTCTAAGACCCTTGCCTCCAGTTTCCCCTTTGCCTTACTTGGTTTCACATATGGTGGCAACGAGGTGGCCATAGGCACTTTGGGAAGTTGGGTTGAAGTTTGGGTTCAGTGGATTGCATGCTAAGTTGCTTCAGTCGAATCCTGAAGGTCACAGTTCTTTGCAACCCTATGGACCATAGCCCGTCAGGCTCCACCGTCCATGCAGTTCTCCAGGTAAGAATTCTGGAGTGAGTTGCTGTGCCCTGCTCCAGGGGGTCTTCCTGACCCAGGAGTTGAACCTGTCTCTCATCTCTCCTGCACTGGCAGTCAGGTTCTTTGCCACTAGTGCCACCTAAGAAGCCCATTTATTGGGTTGTTTATGTGACTCACAGTCACTCCCTATGGACTGCTCTATTATTGTTATCCATCCCATATGTAGAACTGGCTTCCAGGAATATTGCCACTGCCCATGGGACCAACTCACCCACTGTCACCAAAGGTGCAGGGCCTCTAGAACAGAGACGTGGGCAATACGAGACAGTGAGATGGCCTGAATTCATATAGCATCTCGTCCAGGAAGCTCAACAGAAATTTCAAAAACAACAGCCTGAAAATTCTACAAAACATGACAAATAAGGAGTGTTCCAAAGCTAAAATGAACTCTTCTGCATTCTGGAAAATAAAAATCCAATTTTGATCAATCATGCTAGAAGAAAGTAAATTATCTTTCTGTTCTCTGAAAGGAAAACTATTTGACAAAAACTGTTTCCCTTCTCTGGTTAGTTTCCTGGGATCATCACCTCAATAAACTACTTAAATAATTGTCTGACAGTTCCGGGGGAATCCAAGCTGAGGCAGGAACTCAGCAGGCAAAGCTTCCAGGAAACCTGATTACATAAGGACTCCTAGGTCTCCCAGGGAGAAACAGTGACTGAGACGAACCTGAAAGCTGAGCCCAGATTCCTGGCACTTGAGTCCTTAAGTGAACTGGATCTCATAGGATGCCCTCCAGCAGCATGCTCGGGCTCTCAAGGAACTCACCCTAAAGTAGACCAATGACTCCTGCCTTGCAGAGTTTGCAGTCTGCGGGCTGGCAGGAAGAAATGGTGTTTGCACTTGATACTGAATGCTTCCATTTAACTGTCTTCCACCTGGGCTCTGGTTAACATGACCCACACTGATGAAGAATGGATATGAAAACCAGAAAGGGCATTAACCCTCAGTAAACTTTTAAAATAGCTGTTTTCAGTAGATTGCTGGACCCTTTGAAGTCTGACTGAGGGGATTTTCATTGACTGGAGAGACTCCCCGTTCAAGGACCGCTATTATAGGGAACGGGGAGAAGCAAGGGTACAAATGAAGAAACAGCTCTAGAAGAATAACAGTAGTGGCCACAGAGGTTCAGGTCTCCATCTTCATCAGGGTGGTGGTAGCACCAGCTGACAAACAAGGACCCAAAGAGATGGAGTGGAGAGCAGCTGTGGTACCCATCGCCAGACAGCTTCAGTGGCTCCTTAGGACACCCTTCAATATACAGCCCCAGTGGGGCAGGGAGGGGTCTGGAGCAGGCTTCAGAGCCCCAGTGGCTTTGCTGAGTGAGGTCCTGAGTCAGATGCCTGGGTCACTGATAACTATACTCATATTCAGCAGCAGCGTCGGGTCGAGGGGGACTGTAATCTGATGGAGCACATTTTGCTTCAGTCAGCTCATTCCAGAGCCATCCTGTAACTTCAGGCTAGACAGGGGCTTTCTTTTCCTCCTTACAGTTTATTGGCAAAGTATCAAATGTTTTATAGTGCAAATGCTACCATCTGCCCAGCTGTGCTCAGCAGTGATTGCCAGCGAGGAAGTTTCAGCTGGGACTCACACGAGGGTAACTTCAGATGTAAAAGCTTGCCTCCGAGTGCATCTCGTCATGCCCTTTAAACGTTGCAAATCAAAGAGGAACACAAGGGGTCTTGGTGGTTGGCAAACTTCCTGTTACAGCGTTAAGAACAGAGTCCTTTGTGTGGCCAGAACAGTTAAGGGTGAAGAGGAGGGGGGATCACAGGCAGCTTACCCAGGAAGTCAGAGGCCCCCCTGGAGACCAAAGCCAAAATTCCAGCCTAGGGTCAGGGAGAGTACCAATGGTATCTCACCCCCAGCCAGCTGGGCACCCACTTCCTTTCAGGCATCGACGCTCTTGCTCCTACTCACATCTCTTCTTCCTCCTTCCCCTCCCTTTCACGTTTACTCATTCATCGAGCACCCGTCCACTATGTGCCAGACCCGGAGATTTTCTGTGTGTTCAGGAGGCTACAGGGTCCCTGACCTGCACTAGCCCCTTCCCCTGTGCTGTGTTCACCTGAGGATATGTTTTGTAAGTTGCATAAGGAAGATTTTAATGGTGGTCTTCTAAGACCCTTGCCTCCAGTTTCCCCTTTGCCTTACTTGGTTTCACATATGGTGGCAACGAGGTGGCCATAGGCACTTTGGGAAGTTGGGTTGAAGTTTGGGTTCAGTGGATTGCATGCTAAGTTGCTTCAGTCGAATCCTGAAGGTCACAGTTCTTTGCAACCCTATGGACCATAGCCCGTCAGGCTCCACCGTCCATGCAGTTCTCCAGGTAAGAATTCTGGAGTGAGTTGCTGTGCCCTGCTCCAGGGGGTCTTCCTGACCCAGGAGTTGAACCTGTCTCTCATCTCTCCTGCACTGGCAGTCAGGTTCTTTGCCACTAGTGCCACCTAAGAAGCCCATTTATTGGGTTGTTTATGTGACTCACAGTCACTCCCTATGGACTGCTCTATTATTGTTATCCATCCCATATGTAGAACTGGCTTCCAGGAATATTGCCACTGCCCATGGGACCAACTCACCCACTGTCACCAAAGGTGCAGGGCCTCTAGAACAGAGACGTGGGCAATACGAGACAGTGAGATGGCCTGAATTCATATAGCATCTCGTCCAGGAAGCTCAACAGAAATTTCAAAAACAACAGCCTGAAAATTCTACAAAACATGACAAATAAGGAGTGTTCCAAAGCTAAAATGAACTCTTCTGCATTCTGGAAAATAAAAATCCAATTTTGATCAATCATGCTAGAAGAAAGTAAATTATCTTTCTGTTCTCTGAAAGGAAAACTATTTGACAAAAACTGTTGTCATATAAAAAAGATGATCAAAGAGAAAATCCAAGAAACACAGGATGAAAAGTAGTATAGAAGTGTCTCAGACAGCTATTCAATAATAAAAATAATGTGATTTTTTCTGGATTTTGAAATTAAAACATTAATCTTTGATTTGTTCTCTCATTTTAAATAGCACTTTCTTGATTTTTATTATAAATTTTGTATTCTTTTTCTTAAAGGGGCCTCCAAATTGTATGAGATTCAGAGTTCAAAAAACCCAGATCTGCTCAGGGCATAACAACTACTGGGCATAAAGTAGCCAAGATGTGGTTCTTGGCTTCAGGGGCCAAGGACCAGCCTCATACACAAACTAACAATTACACAATGCGTCACCTGGAAGCTCAGGGCCTTTAGCCCACTTCCATCCCTCAATTCAGTCTGCTTGTTTTTCTATCCAGAAATGAATTTTTAGGAGCTCACATACCTTAAGGTGCTTCCGTTTCTCCCTTCCTCCTTCACACCTGAGGCATTCTCAGGCCCCGTCCTCCCCACATCGAGCCTCAGAACTCACCCTACTTCCAGCACTTCAGTCCTGTTTCTGCTTCACTGGACTGTCCTGTGAGTGTCCTCTGGGTTTCTTTTTTAATAACTGCAGAGAGTTTGGGTTTTTTTTTTTAATTGAGGTTAATTGCTTTACAATGTTGTGTTGGCTTCTGCCATCCAACAGTGCAAGCCGTCCATAATTTTTGTGCACACCCCCTCTCTCTTAAGCCTCCCTCCCACCCCTCTAGGTCGTCACAGAGCTCCCTGTGTTACACAGCAGTTTCCCATGATGCATCCATTTTACACATGGTAGTGTATATGCCTTGAAATTATTTCTCCACACAGACAGCTCTCTCCAGAAGGGGGCTTAGGCCCTCTACTTTAAACTAAGAATTTATTTCTTCCCTATTTGATCCATCCCTGACTTTTTTTTTTTCCCTCAGCCGACCATCCCAGGAAGTTGTGTTCTCTCCTATACCACTTTGACAAAATGATTAAGAAATCAAGAGCATCTGGAGACTTAGAGGAAACATCGTGGACTACCAGAAAAGTGGTCCACACACGTGTGGTGCTGGGCTGGGTCCTGTCGGTGCAGAGCGACAGGTGAAGAGCAGGGTCATCCTTATTGAGACTAGGAGCTCTGCAAGGACATAGGCTTTGTCTTATATTTCTCTGTATCTGCTTCCTGGAAGAGGGGAGAAAGGGAGGGACTCAATAAATATTTGATGAAAGGAGGAGAGAAGAACTGAGAGACATATTTGCACCGGGATGAATCGCCTTATAAAAGTAATCCTTTCTGTACCTTCATTTCAAAGAAGGCTTCCCCTTTGCTATGCACAGATCATTTATCCTTCCCTCAGCTCCAGGGAACATGTGTTATTCCACCTGATCAGGGTCAGTCCCTCCACCTTGACCTGAGACTCTCCTGAATCCTCCAGGCTTCAGTTCCATTCAGTTTAGTCACTCAGTCATGTCCAACTCTTTGCGACCCCATGAACCACAGCACATCAGGCCTCCCGGTCCATCACCAACTCTAGGAGTTTACTCAAACTCATGTCCATCAAGTTGGTGATGCCATCAAAACATCTTATCCTCTGTTGTCCCCTTCTCTTCTCGCCTTCAATCTTTACCAGCATCAGGGTCTTTTCACATGAGTCAGTTTTTCACATCAGGTCCCCAAAGTATTGGAGTTTCAGCTTCAACATCAGTCTTTCCAATGAATATTCAGGACTGATTTCCTTTAGGATGGACTGGTTGGACCTCCTTGAAGTCCAAGGGACTCTCAAGAGTCTTCTCCAACACCACGCAGTTCAAAAGTATCAATTCTTCGGCACTCAGATTTCTTTATAGTCCAATTCTCACATCCATACACAACTACTGAAAAAACCATAGCCTTGACTAGATGGACCTTTGTTGACAAAGTAATGTCTCTGCTTTTGAATATGCTGTCTAGGTTGGTCATAAATTTCCTTTCAAGGACTAACCACTTTAAATTTCATGGCTGCAATCACAATCTGCAGCGATTTTGGAACCTCCCAAAATAAAGTCTGTCAATGTTTCCTGTGTTTTCCCATCTATTTGCCATAAGGTGATGGGACCAGATGCCATAATCTTAGTTTTCTGAATGTTGATATTTAAACCAACTTTTTCACTCTCACTTTTATCAAGAGGCTTTTTAGTTCCCTTTCACTTTCTGCCATAAGGGTAGTGTCATATGTATATCTCAGGGTATTGATATTTCTCCCAGTAATCTTGATTCCAGCTTGTGCTTCCTCTAGCCCAGCATTTCTCATGATGTACTCTGCATATAAGTTAAATAAACCAGGTGACAATATACAGCCTTGATACACTCCTTTACCTACTTGGAACCAGTCTGTTGTTCCATGTCCTGTTCTAACTGTTGCTTCCTAACCTGCATACAGATTTCTCAAGAGGCAGGTCAGGTGATATGGTATTCCCATCTCTTTCAGAATTTTCCACAGTCTGTGGTGATCCACATAGTCAAAGGCTTTGGCATAGTCAGTAAAGCAGAAATAGATCTTTTTGAACTGTCTTGTTTTTTCTATGATGCAATGGATGTTGGCAATTTGATCTCTGGTTCCTCTGCCTTTTCTAAACCAACTTGAGCATCTGGAAGTCCATGGCTCACATATTGTTAAAGCCTGACTTGGAGGATTTTGAGCATTACTTTGTTATCGTGTGAGATGAGTGCAATTGAGCAGTAGTTTGAGCATTCTTTGGCATTGCTTTTCTTTGGGACTGGAATGAAAACTGACCTTTTCCAGTCCTGTGGCCACTGCTGAGTTTTCCAAATTTGCTGGCATATTGAGTGCAGCACTTTTATAGCATCATCTTTCAGGATTTGAAATAGCTCAACTGGAATTCCATCACCTCCACCAGTTTTATTGATAGTGATGCTTCCTAAAGCCCACTTGACTTCACATTCCAGGATGTCTGTCTCTAGGTGAGTGATCACACCATTATGATTACCTGGGTGGTAAAGATCTTTTTTGTATAGTTCTTCTGTGTATTCTTGCCACCTCTTCTTAATATCTTCTGCTTCTGTTAGGTCCAGACCATTTCTGTCCTTTATCGAGCCCATCTTTGCATGAAATGTTCCCTTGGTATCTCTAATTTTCTTGAATTGATCTCTAGTCTTTCCCATTCTATTGTTTTCTTCTATTTCCTTGCATTGATCACTGAGGAAGGCTTTCTTGTCTCTCCTTCTTATTCTTTGGAACTCTGCATTCAAATGGGTATATCTTTCCTTTTCTCCTTTGCTTTTTCTCCTCTTTTTTCCACAGCTATTTGTAAGCCCTCCTCAGACAACCATTTTGCTTTTCTGCATTTCTTTTTCTTGGGTATGATCTTGATCACTGCCTCCTGTACAATGTCACAAACCTCTGTCCATAGTTCTTAGGCACTCTATCAGACTTAATCCTTGAATCTATTTATCACTTGCATTGTATAATCATAAGGGATTTGATTTAGGTCATATCTGAAATGGTCTAGTGGTTTTCTCTAATTTCTTCAATTATGTCTGAATTCAGCTATAAGTAGTTCATGATCTGAGCTACAGTCACCCCCCAGTCTTATTTTTGCTGACTGTATATTGCTTCTCCACCTTTGGCTGCAAAGAATATAACCAATCTGATTTCGCTGTTGACCATCTGGTGGTGTCCATGTGTAGAGTCTTCTCCTGTGTTATTGGAAGAGGGTGTTTGCTATGACCAGTGCATTCTCTTGGCAAAACTCTATTACCCTTGCCTTGCTTCATTTTGTACTCCAAGACCAAATTTGCCTGTTACTCCAGGTGTTTCTTGATTTCCTACTTTTGCATTCCAGTCCCCTATAATGAAGAGGACATCTTTTTTGGGTGTTAGTTCTAGAAGGTCTTGTAGGTCTTCATAGAACTGTTCAGCTTCAGCTTTTTCAGCATTACTTATCAGGGCATAGACTTGGATTACTGTGATATTGAAGGTTTTGCCTTGAAAATGAACAGAAATCATTCTGTTGTTTTTGTGATTGCATCCAAATACTGCATTTTGGACTCTTTTGTTGGCTGTGATGGCTACTCCATTTCTTCTAAGGGATTCTTGCCCTCAGTAGTAGATATAATGGTCATCTGTTAAATTCATCCATTCTAGTCCATTTTAGTTTGCTGACTCCTAAAATTAGCAAACTAAATCTGCATCCTCTGAATCTTCCAGGCTTAGCTCTGATGATCATCTTTCTGCTCCCAGGCTCAGCCCGTCTCCAATTCTCTACTGCCTCTCTTTGGTAAGCCTTTAGCCACACTCGAATTTCTCCCACCCTTAAACCCCCTGACGTCTACCTCCTGGACTGTTTCCTCCCTGTAACTGCCATCTACAAGCTCTTCATTCTGTTATACTTGCTGTCTCTACTACCTTATTTGGCATTTATCCACTAACTGAAACCTATCTAATGACAGTCACTGATGACCAATTTCCATATCCCTTAAGCATTTTCTCTGCTCACCTCCTAACATCATAGAGCACTGACTGTCATAACCACATCCCTGAACCTTGTTCCATGATTGACTTCCACTAAACTGCCACTTGTCCTTGAGCCTCCCTAGGTCTACCTTCTTCACAACTGGCAGCAGGTGATCTCTGCAAACGAAACTCTGATTTTCCACCTCATCTTTCTCTTCTTCAAGAGTAATGAAGTCACCCCAACTGTGGGAAGACCCTCCCTATTACAGTGATCAGGCCAGGATGCTGCAGGTTAAGAGGGCCACTGACCACTCAACAGCATATTCAGAGAAGCGAGAGGTGGGATGCTGGGGGAATCTGAGCCTTGTTAACGCAGGAGGAGGAACTGGGACTGAGAAATCTAGAGAGGAAAACATGTCATGGAGACTGGAAAGGAGGAAGTCAACGTGCTCTAAGCACCTCCAAGTCATTAAATGGATCATTGAGTGGAATATTAATATTTGAAGAGGTAGAGTTTGCTCTATTAAAAGAGAACTTCATAAAGTTTATAGCCATGTAGCAGTAGAAAGGGTAGCCTCATAATAACAGGGTCTCTGGTCAACTATGTGACATCTTCATGTGAACTAGAAAAAGGTCTTCTTCTGTAGCAAGTTTAAGCCTGACACAATGGCCCTCAGCACACACTTGTTAGTTTGGGCAGGTGGCCTAGTGCAGAACATAACTCATGCTGTCTCAGGTATTAACTCCATCGAAGGCAGTGAGATTTCTATCACTGAGAAGATTCAAACAATGATTGGATGATCTGTTTTTGTTCCATAGGAAATATTTCTTATAATCCTACTTACCATGATCTAACCTTTGTAATGAAGATGTGCTAGGCATAGAAGGAGAGGGATATGAAAAGAAGAAATAATGAAGTGCAAGAGAGAGAGATGAAGAGAGAGGAAGATGGAGGGGAAGAGAGATGAGATGGAAGGGAGACGGAGCAGAAAGGGAAAGAGCAGAGAAAGACTCTGATTGATCATTTCAATCTTATAGTATCCAAATATGCCCAGTTCCAGCTGCATCTTCCCTGTTTTATGAGCAAATCATTTCTAGATGTGTCTGCCACAAAATGTTAACTTCTATCCTATTATTTTCCTGTCTTGCCTACTTGCTATTTGAATCCCAGCTTTGTTCCAGGCAGTATCATGGAATGAATGATATTTGGTCTGTGCCAGTGGTTCTCAACCTGACTACACAGTAGAATCACCTGTACAGTTAAGAAATTTATATATTTATATAAATTTTATATAAAAGTATATACAATAGTTTATATTTGTTTATATAAAGCTTCTAGATAGCAATATTGTATTTCCCTATATATTTATTAATGTCATTTTTATATATTGTTTATATGTTTTATGTGTATACTTATATTAGTATTTATATAAAACAAATATTACAAGAAGAGATAAGAAAGCCTTCTTCAGTGATCAATGCAAAGAAATAGAGGAAAACAACAGAATGGGAAAGACTAGAGATCTCTTCAAGAAAATTAGAGATACCAAGGGGATATTTCATGCAGATTCCATCCCCAACCTGAGAAAGTCCCATATGCTATCAGCCAACTAAGCCCATGCACCAACACTATTAGGCCTCTGCCTAGAGCCTGGGAGCTGCAGCTGATGAGCCCGTGTGCGGCTGCTACTGAACTCCACGCACCTAGAGCTTGCGCTCCACAATAAGGGAAGCCATCGCGATGAGAGGCCCACACACCACAATCAGAGAAAAGTCGCCACTCGCCGCAACTAGAGAAAAGCCTGCACAGCAATGAAGACCCAGAAAAGCCAAAAATAAATAGATACAATTTAAAAAAAGGAGAGAGATTCCCAAAGAAAGTAAATGCGGTACATCACCCTACCTGCATAAAATCACATAATTGGCAATAGCCAAGTGTAGTTTTGAAATTTTGCTATCACTTTTAAATTATTAAAAATATCTACCCAACTACATGAATACAGAGCTCTGACCCTGCCATGAACTCAAGAAACACCTGTACTTGTAGGGTCTTTAGGCTTAAGCTTAATTAGCTTCATGATAAATTTGTATCTGCCTGTGAGTACATGAAGGTGGGATGCATTCCTAAAATAAAAGCACTAACTAAATCAATAAACACGGGTTATTATAGCATAAACTTGCGGGAGTATTTTCCCAGTATCATCTCCCAGCTGTTTGTCTTTATTTGTCTTCAGATCTCTTTAGTCATGATATGTCTCCAACCTAAGCATCTTCCAGCTTAAATAATACATAGTTAATCCTCCTGGCTTGCGCTGGTATTTATAGTGCTTCTCAAATGTCAGAGGACTTTCACTGAGCCCTAATTATCTGATGATTGCTACTCTTTTTTACCCTTTACCCATCCTCCTTGAGGATCTTGAATCTGCATTTTATATTGTAAGATCTCTCTTATATGTGGAAGTTAAAAAAGCCAAACTCAGAACAGATTAGTGGTTGCCAGGGGCAGGGGAAATGAGATGCTGTTCAAAAGGTTTGAACTTCCAGTGATAAGTGGAATAAGTTCTAGGAATCTAATTATAGCACAGTGACTATTGTCAACAATACTATCTTCACGACCCAGATAATCATGATGATGTGATCACTCATCTAGAGCCAGACATCTTGGAATGTGAAGTCAAGTGGGCCTTAGAAAGCATCACTATGAACAAAGCTAGTGGAGGTGATGGAATTCCAGTGGAGCTGTTTGAAATCCTGAAAGATGATGCTCTGAAAGAGCTGCACTCAATATACCAGCACATTTGGGAAACAGCAGTGGCCACAGGACTGGAAAAGATCAGTTTTCATTCCAATCCCAAAGAAAGGCAATGCCAAAGAATGCTCAAACTTCTGTTATTTTTACATGCTGTTTTATTTTTTATTCTTTATATGTTGTAATATTTTTATGCTATTTTATATTATTGCTGTTATGTTTGCTGTTCAGATCTTCTATATTACTGATATTCTGTCTATCTGACCTAGTGGTTACTTTAAGAGTGCTGTAATTGATGGGGCTTCCCAGATGGTACAGTTGGTAAAGAATCACCTGCCAAAGTAGGAGACTCAAGAGATGAAGCTTCAGTCTCTGGTTTGGGAAGATCCCCTGGAGTAGGAAATGCAACCCACCCCACTATTCTTGCCTGGAGAATTTCATGGACAGAGGAGCCTGGCGGGCTACAGCCCATGAGGTCATAAAGAGTCAAACACAAATGAACAATTGAGCATCTGCACAGGGACATTGTAGTTGATAAGTACAGCTGTAGATTTCTCTCTCTCTCTCTCTCTCCTTTTGGCCACATTATGAGGCATGTGAGACCTTACTTTCCTGACCAGGGATCAAATCCATGCCCTGCAATGGGAGTATGGAGTCTCAACCGCTGCACCAGCAGGGAAGCCCCTACTGTAGATTTTCTATCTTTAATTCTCTGGTCAGTTTCATCAGCTTTTGGTGTTTGAAGCTCTGTTAACTGTATGTATCTGAGGATTTTTTATGTCTTCTGGACAAACAGACTCTCTTTTTTATTATGTAAATGTCCACATTCAATTACATCAATTTTCATTTTTCTGGAATTCACATTATCTGATATTAATATAGTCACTCCAACTTTCCTTTAATTAGTTTCTGCAGGGAATATCTTTTTATATCTTTTACTTTTAAACTATCTGTATTACTAAAGTTTTTTAAATTTTATATGGTGAGCTTTTTCCCCCAAATGATCTCTTTTAATTGGTGTGTCTAGGTACGTCATACTGTCACCCTGTTTATTTAACTTATATGCAGAGTACATCATGAGAAATGCTGGAC
>SJYC01111228.1:0-29587 GCA_006408675.1 Madoqua kirkii | reverse complement strand
ATGCTTGAGAGTCCCTTGGACTACAAGGAGATCCAACCAGTCCATCCTAAAGGAGATCAGTCCCAGGTGTTCATTGGAAGGACTGATGTTGAAGCTGAAATTCCAATACTTTGGCCACTTGGTGGGAAGAGCTGACTCATTTGAAAAGACCTTGATGCTGGGAAAGATTGAAGGCAGGAAAAGAAGGGAATGACAGAGAGTGAGATGGTTGGATGGCATCACCGACTCAATCGATATGAGTTTGAGTAAACTCCAGCGGTTTGTGATGGACAGGGAGGCCTGACATGCTGTGGTCCATGGGGTTGCAAAGAGTCGGACACAACTGAGCGACTGAGCTGAACAGAACTGATTATTTTCATGATTGGCTTAGATCAATTGGTCTCAATTCTGACTACAATCTCCTGGAGAAATTGTAAAACTATAGATGCCTAAGCCTTGCTTCCAAGGCTCCCTAAGTGGCATAGCGGTAAAGAATCTGCTTGCCAATGCAAGAGACACAAGTGTTACGGTTCAACCCTGGGTTAGGAAGATCCCCTGGAGAAGAAAATGGCAACCCACTCCAGTATTCTTGCCTAGAAAATTCCATGAACAGAGAAGTCTGGTGGGCTACATTCCATGGGGCAGCAAAGGGTTGGACATAACTGAGCACGTGCGCGCACACACACACACAGACACACACACACACACACACACACACACACAAGCCTTGCTCCCAAAGGTAATTTCATTAGTCTGGGTTTGGCCAGATATATAATTTTAGGTATTGTCAACTATTATTTCTCTAAGTGAGAGTTGTCAACTTTATTTTTAAAAATCCCCAGAACTTTGACAGGGAGGTAAGAGGCCAACCTTGTTCTCTTGGGTAGACACTGAGGGAGGAGTAATACAAAAGAGGTCTTTGTGTTGGAGTTAAACTGCATGTCTTGTCCTTAAAATGGGGGAGAAACCCAGCTTATCTTCATTCTTGTTCGTTATAAGAACAGGGCAGATGAAGATGCCCAGAGGCACTCGCAGTCATATCTGTTTGAGAAAGAATATCCGAAATGGAATACCCAGGGGTGCACAGAGTAGGAAGGCAATCATTTGTTGTCAACATGGCCTTATGTTTTTGTCTGAGCTGTCAATTAATATGCCTGATTTTTTTCCCCCAGGGACTGGTATTAGTCTTATATTTTGTTGAAACAGGCAGGTGCCTAAGAAGGACTAGAAGAGGCTGTTTATCACCCAGTGTGCCAAGAAACCACCCTCAATAGACATTGCCAAGGAATTAATTGTTCATTTCCCGAAAGCATGGCTTAACAAGTCCTTTGACACTATTTGTGTCATGATTTTTAAATTTGTAATTTCTGTTGCAAAATTAATTCTGGATTAGTTTAAGAATTTACAGTCAGCCTGTTTAACTCAATTTACCTGCAGTTCTTTTGGCTGGAAGCTGTGCCCTGCAGCTTGTGGGATCTTAGTTACCTAACCAGGCTTCCAACATGGGCCCAATCATTGAAAGCTCTGAGTCCTAACCACTGGACATCCAGGGAATTCCCAATACACGTGTAACTTGACCAAATCAAGTACTGTTATTAGTTACCTACTGCTGCTATAAAAAATAATCACAAGCTCAATGGCTTGTGTGTTGAGTCACTGTCATTTCCAACTTTTTGCAACCCCAGTGGACTGTAGCCTGCCAGGCTCCTCTGTCCATGGGATTTTTTTCAGGCAAGAATACTGGAGTGGGTTGCCATTTCTTCCTTAAAGGGATATTCTTGACTCAGGGATCAAACCCACATCTCCTGTGTCTCTCACATTGGCAGGCATATTCTTTACCACTGAGTCACCTAGAAAGCCCAACTCATTTCTTTCTTATAGTTCTGGTGGTCATAAGTCTGAAATATCTTATAAATGAGTCTGATAAAATCAAGGTGTTGACAGTGTAGTTCCTCTAGAATCTCTGGGGGGGTGGGGGGTGGGAATCCATTCTTTGCCTTTTCCAGTTCCTAAGAGCTGTCCTCATTTCTCAGCCCTGGGCCCCACATCACTTTTTTCCCCTCTGCTTCCATAATCACATTGCCTTCTTTCTGACTCTGACTTCTTCCATTGTGATTACATAAGGCCCATCTGGATAATACAGGATAATCTCCCTATCTCAATATCATTAACTTGATTACATCTACAAAGTCCTTTCCTATAGAAAGTAATATCCATATGTTCCAGAGATATGTACGTAGACATCTTTGGGAGACCATTATTCAGTTTACCACAAGTGCTCAGTGTTCCAGGAGCTTCAAGCTTGGTAGTTGTAGACAAAAACAAATGGCACATACATCAGAATATCTTCCTTCCCCCAACAGCTAAGTCCAGCATCACAAGAGGATCTTCCTTGTTTAGAAGTCTTCCCTAAGACTGATATGGCTTACAGTTGATGTAAAGCTCCTAGCCATTTGGGGACTTTTGTGCAAAATTTGGAGACAGTGTGGTTGAATCTCAAAACCACAACCCCCAAATTGGAAGTAATGCCCAATTCCAGCAGAGTCAGTTTTTAACTTGGGCTCAGAACTTTGACAGTGTCTCCTCCCATTCTAACTTCTTGCTTGTCAAAAGCAACCTGGCCTGTTACACAGCCATTTTCTCTTAAGACTTTTATATGAAAAATTGGAAATGTTTCCTCATTGGCTTATTAATTTCTAAAACTCCATCAGGGGAATGGCAGCCTAATATTATTGGCTGAACCAGCATATCTTACATAGGGAGGCAAGATTAATAAAACAAAATATTCTTTTGGGTATGTATTATTAAGGTACATAATGCATATCAAGACAAAGTACATTTTTCCGAGGGGTACAATTCATACTGTTCTATATAAGAAAACAGGGCAGCTCCTGCTTTATCTTTTCATTTCAAACTCTATCTGAAATTTTAAAAGTCTTGTTTCTCATAAACCTTCCACACCATGGTCAGTGATAAATAAGACTACAGTCTAGTGTTAGGGATTTAGAAATAGTTCTGTTTTAAAATACACATAATCATTCTGAGAATCAAGTGGTAGAAAGGTACTTTCAGAAACAAATTTATATTCAGATGAAAGAGCATAACAACATATGTGACAGATTCTATTAATATAACAGTTGCTGCTGTTATCATGCTTATCGGGTTGTATTGCATCTTAAACTAATTGGTATGTTTGCTTTTGATATTATAAAGCTAATATGTAATGAGAGGCAGCGTTTTATAACAGAAAGAAGGCTGCTTTTGGAATAGAGCAGACTAAGGTTTACATTCCTATCGTGCCAGGTACTTATCTGTGTGAGCATGGTAAGTCTTTAGTCTGAGATTTTTTCTTCATTTCTTAAATGAGGATTCAAGTACTTACCTTGTAGAGATGTGTGAAGTATATAATTATTCATATAAAGTACCCCATGTGATGCCTGAATATAAGGTACCATCACTGAATGGTTACTATGGCTATTTGTTTGGCTTATAACTAATGAAGACACTGACTTCGTTGTTACTAAATCAATTCCTTTAGGAGACTGAACACAAATGAAAGATAAAAGAGGTCCTTAAAAATGTCTCTGACCTTCTGGCCATTTGGCCAGGGAGTATCAGTCACGATCCTCACTTCATAAATGCAAAGTTGCCTATAAAAGAAAAAAAATAATTTATTCCCTCCAAGTATTCATCAAATGAGATAAGATCTCTGAGAAAGATGAAGGGCTTACATTTTTTATTAGACTTGCTTCCCATAAAATTTCATAGAGGATAAAAGGAGGGGAAGTGTAGAAGCAGGACTATTTCTGTTTTATCTGCTACCTGCAGTTATAAATCTTCCTGAGATATCAGTAATTATAGTGATGACATTCACAACGCTGCTATTCCAGGCCTGCTAGAATTTTTACTGAAAATTCTAGGCCTGGGACTTAGAAATTTGCAGCTGAATTTTTGTATGAGGTTGAAACTGTGACAGAGGTTAACACCTTCAGGCTATCACTATGGACTGAATGTCTGTGTCCTCTCCCCAGTACACATGCTGAAATCCTAACCCCCAATGCAATGGATCTCTGAAAGGTAAGTAGGTCATGAGAATGGAGCCTTCATTAATGTGATTGTTGTTTAGTCGCTAAGTCACGTCCGACTCTTTTAGACCCCATGGGCTGTAGCCTGCCAAACTCCTCCGCCCATGGAATTTTCCAGGCAAGAATACTGGAGTGAGTTTCCATTTCCTTCTCCAGGGGATCTTCCCCACCCAGGGATCAAACCTGTGTCTCCTACCTTGGCAGGCAGATTCTTCACCGCTGAGACACCAGGGAAGTCCCATTAATGTGATTAGTGCACTTATAAAAGAGACCACAGAGAGTTCTCTCACCCATTTCACCATGTGAGGATACAAGGATTCTGCAGCCTGGAAGAGGCTTCCACCAGAGCTCAGATGTGTTGGCACCCCGATCTTGAATTCTTGCCTCAACAATAGTAAGAAATAAATTTCTGTGGTTTACGAGAGACTCAAACTGTGATGTTCTGTTCTAGCTGACTGAACTGAGACAGGAGCTGTGTGGAGAGAGCTAGAAGCTACGAGGGATTCCCCCAAAACTTCAGTGATGAGGGATGAGTTTTACATATGCAGTGAGACCACCTCACGCTTGCCACTTAGCAGCTGTTACAGGGTTGGGAACAGAAGAGAGATACTTGAGATCAAGCAATGCTGGGGGACACTGGAATTCTGAACTTTCCACTGTGGAGAGATCTATTTTACACTCTTAATATTCCTGGAATCCAGCTGATACACCAGGATGGCTGTACTTTAGAAGAAAGGACCATGTCATATAGTAAGGCCCACACTAGAGGGAAGAAGGTGGCACTAGTGGTAAAGAATCTGCCTCCCTGGAGGGGGAAACGGCAACCCACTCCAGTATTCTTGCCTGAAAAATTCCATGAATACAGGAGCCTGGCAGGCTATGGTCCACGGGGTAGCAAAGAGTCAGACATAATCGAATGCCTAAGCATAGCAGCAGATTTGCCTTAAAGTCTATAACCAAGACTGACAAACTCAGGAGAGACAGAGTTTAGAAGCTGTTTTACCAAGTTAGAAGGGCTATAAAAACATCTTAGAATTTCCACATATCTGCAGTAACAAAGTATATCGTTAAGTCTGCATCAGTTTAATTAAACTGACTGCTAAAACAAGTAAACACTCTTCAGAGAAAAGTTGATAACCCAGAACCCAGGATTTCACAATGTTTTATTCAAAATATCCAGTATTCAATTTTAAAAAATCACTAGACATACCAAGAAACAGAAAACGTGATTATGAAACATGCAGCTAATAGGAACAGAAATTGATATGGAGATGTCTGATGTCAGATATAAGACTTTAAAACAATTACTTAAATATGTTCAAAGAATTAAAGGAAAATATACTCAGAGGGTAAAGGAAAATATGATCCTAATGTGTGAGCAAAACGGGAATTTCAGCAGTCATGTGGAAACGTAAAAGAAAGAGTTAATGGGAATTTAATTAGTATACTAGATGAAACAGTAGTAGTAGAGCTAAGCAGTATAGTGAATGAAATGAAAATTCTACTGATGGCTTCACATAAGATTAGGGATGGCAGAAGGTGTTAGTTGCCTTGAAGACAGATCAAAAAAATTATACAATTTGAAAAATCTGAAACAAAAGATTGAAGAAAAATGAAGAGAACATCAGAGATCTGTGGACAAGAGTAAACATGCAGTCTATCATATGCTTTATGATCCATATTCTAAAATCAAGAAACAATGACGAAGGGAAATTGTAGGTCCAATATTCATATGAACATAGATGAGAAAACCTAAGTAAAATATTACTGATAAAAATATAAAAAGCATATTTACAAAATAACAAAGTATAAGACAACAAGAAAGGTATAATATCAGAAACAAAATAACTCAATGTAATTCACGTTGCACATAGGCTAAAGTTGAAAGCTCACATGATTATCTCAATAATCAGTGTAGAAAGAGCATTTGGCACTGTTCAACACTTACTACTTTAGCATGAATTAATAAGAACTAAGTTCATACAAAAAATAGAAAAACCACCATAATGAACTCCAACATACCTACCATCAACAATTAGAAGGATAGTTTGTTTTATCCATACCTCAGCCACTGTCCATCACTAACAGCTCCCACCTTCACTGGAGGTTTTTGGAGCAAATCCCAGACATCGTATTTCATCCACAAATGCTTCAGTGTATATGATCCTATAAAATATATAGGCTCTTTTTTTTTTTTAAAGAACTAGATCCCAGCACCATTCCATTCTTAGAAAAAAGATTTTAAAAATTATTTAAGATTATCTTAAAAGAGTCAGCATTCAAATTTCTACTCTTGCTTCATAAGCACTTCATATTATATTGTCTTTTTAGCTCTTTTAATACACAGGGTCCACGGGGTCTCCTTTTTGTTTTTATTTTTTCCTTTGCAATTTGTTGAAAAAAAAATCATATGGTCTTCATTTTGCTGCTTAAATCCCTATGGTTTTATTTAACAAGTTAGTTACTTTAAACATTATATTTCCTGTACATTGGTGATATATTTGGATGCTTTGGTGAGATTCAAGTTTGATTCTTTTGGTATGAAAGTTCACATTTTATTGTACCAAAGGGGATATAATGTCCGATTTTTCTCTCTTTTCGTGATATTAAGATTGATCGATGTGTTTGAATGTTGTCAGAGTGAGCCAACCCATGATAAAAATCCTTTTCAGCTTTTCACTCATGGTTTTAGTAGCCATGAATATTCTAATTCTTCATTCTCTCTGTTCATTTATCACTCAGAGTCTCCTATAAAGACCACTCATCAATTCTTTGATCACCCTGGGGTATAATTCCAACAAGAAATTCAATATGAATGCTTGCTTCTTTCTTTTTATTTATCAAATTAGAGAATGAGTTGGTTCTTAAATTACTCAAAGCTGACTCATGCTTTTTTTCCCTTTCAAGGATTTTTACCAACTAAAGGATTTTTACCACCTCAAGGATTTTTACCACATCTGATATATTTTGATGCAATGTGTGTGTGGTCAGTTGCTCAGTTGTGTCCAGCTCTTTGAGACCGCATGGACTCTAGCCTGCCAGGCTCCTCTGCCCATGGAATTTTCAAGGCAAGAATACTGGAGTGGGTTGCCATTTCCTTCTCCAAGGGATCTTCCTGATACTGGGGTTGAACCCATGTCTCCTGTGTCTCCTGCATTTGCAGAAAGACTCTTTACCACTAGTGCCACTTGGGAAGAAAGTTGATGCAATACAATTATCATTCCTTTGGGGCTTTTCTTATGGCTCAGCTGGTAAAGAATCCACCTGCAATGAGGGAGACCTGGGTTTGATCCCTGGGTTGGGAAGATCCCCTAGAGAAGGGAAAGACTATCCAGTCCAGTATTCTGGCCTGGAGAATTCCATGGACTGTAGAGTTCATGGGGTCGCAAAGAGTCGGACATGACTGAGCAACTTTCATTTTCACTTGGTGCTTGTGGGAGACAGAATAATAATCCCCCAAAGATGTCCATATCCTAAACCCTGGATCTATGAACATGCTATCTTAAATGGCAAAGGGAGAATTAAGTTGACACATGGAATTAGAACTGTTAATCATGTGATCTTGAGAAAGGTGATTATCTGAGTGGCCTCACTGTGATCATAAGAGTCCTTAAAGAAAGAAGGAGGGAGACAGAAGAGCAGGTCAGAGTGAAAGAGCTTGAGAAAGACTTGACTCTTCATTGTTGGCTTTGAAGATGGAGGAAGGAGATCATGAGCCAAGGAATGCTGGTGGCATTTGGAAGCTGAAAACGAAACAGGTTCTCCTAGAAAGAAACCCAGCTGATCCTTTGATTTTAGCACAGGAAGACCTGTGTCAGACTTCTGACCTACAGAACAGTAAGATAATAAACATGTATTGTTTTCAACCTCCAAGTTTGTAGTGATTTGTTATGGTGGCAATCAAAATGCAATACAGTGCTTATCATCTCTGCAATAAAAAAATCAGTATCAATGGAACAGAGAACTATTCCAAAGAGTACAAGTTTAACAGATTTGACAGATTAAACTTGTAAAAATAAAAATGTCTCTACAGATGCAATAACTGGCAAATATAATGAAAAGTAAGAAACTGGTTTCAATAGTAAAAAGAAAAAAAAAACTATAATTAAACACCCAGGATTAAGTAGACCTTTATGCAGAAAATTTGAAAGCTCTAGCAAAGAATATAGAAGATGAACTGAGAGAGAAACATTTTATGTTCTTAGATAGGATGATGCAATATTACCAAGATGTCAATTCCCCAAATTAGCCTATAAATTTAATGTATCACAATAAAAATTCCAGTTGAACTGTATGAGAAACTTAAGCTTATTCTAAAATAAAAAAATAAATAAAAGATCACAAAGTTAAATAAATCAAGAAAGATGGACAAAGAAACTTGCTAAGTGCGATATTAAGCCTAGTAATAATGCAGCATGATACTATTTCAAGAAAGACAAATAGAACAAAAGAACAGAATAGGAATTTTTAAGACAGGACTTTGGGTAGTTAATGTATGATACAGGCAGTGCCACAAATCAATGAGATAAAATATAAAATGTTTAGTAGATATTGCTGGGAAATCTAGCTTATTCATTAGAGGAAACAAAACAAAACCTGGATCCTGGATTTCTATCCAAATATCATGAGATCTGTGGAAAATAAGAACTCGTATACACTCCCAGCAGGAATATTAATTGATACAACAACTTTGGAAAATGGCGTGTCATTACTTATTAATGTCCCACATGTGCAAAACTTAAAACCCAGTCAATCCGCTCCTGCAGCATATACGCATTAGTAGACATGGACTAGAAGGTCTACAACAACATTGCTGTTAACAGCTAAAAATGGAAACAGTACAGGTAACCATCAATGCTGCTGTTCAGTCTCTAAGTCACGTCTGACTCTTTGTGAATCCATCGACTGCAGCATGCCAGGCTTCTCTGCCCTTCACTGTCTCTCAGAATTTGCTTAAACTGACGTTCATTGAGTCGATGATGCCATCCAACCATCTCATCCTCTGTCATCCCCTTATCCTCCTGCCCTTAATCTTTCCCAGCATCAGGGTCTTTTCTAATGAGTCAGTTCTTCACATCAGGTGGCCAAAGTATTGGAGCTTCAGCTTCAACATCAGTCCTTCCAATGGATATTCAGTTTTTATTTCCTTTAGGCTTGATCTCCCTGCCATCCAAGGGACTCTCAAGAGTCTTCTCCAGCACCACATTTCGAAAGCATCAATTCTTTGGTGCTCAGCCTTCTTTATGGTCCAGCTCTCACATCCATACATGGATACATCCGCACATACTACAGGAAAAAACATAGCTTTGACTGTATGACCTTTGTCAGCAAAATGATGTCCCTGCTTTGTAACATACTGTCTAGGTTTGTCATAGCTTTTCCTCTAAGGAACAAGTGTCTTTTAATTTCATGGCTGCAGTTACCATCCACAGTGATTTTGGAGTCCAAGAAAATAAAATCTGTCACTGTTTCCTCTTTTACCCCATCTATTAATGGCAACCCACTCCAGTACCTTTGCCTGGAAAATCCCATGGACGGAGGAGCAGGTAGGCTACAGTCCATAGGGTCTCAAAGAGTCAGACACAACTGAGCGACTTCACTTCACTTATCTTGAAGTGATGGGACTGGATACCATGATCTTAGTTTTCTGAATGTTGAATTTTAAGTCAGCCTTTGCACTCTCCTCTTTCACCTTCATCAAGGGGCTCTTTAAGTATAACTAAATCAATGTATATTCTTGTGTTATGTTGGACATATTTCACTGTCCAATAATGGAAAAAGCTTCCTTACACAGCATCAACACTGGGAGAATCCTACAGTGTAAGAGTGGTAGAAGCAAGTCAGAGAATACATATAGTATTAATTATGTCTATATCATATCAATAATAGGAAAAAGTTAAATAATTTTTTGATTACAAACATAATCATTAACTCAAAAGTATTTAGAATAGCAAGGGAATTATTGTGACAAAGTCAGGGCAGTGGTTACTTTTAGGGCAAGGAAGGCAATGAAATGTTTGGGACATGTCTAAGATGCTGGTAATGTTCTATTAAGCTGGATGTTAGTTGCACAGGTATTGCTTTATTGTTATTATTGTTTAAGATGAAATTGGCTTATATACTTCTGTATGTATAATGTATTTCACACTAAGTTCAATTCAGTTCAGTCACTCAATCATGTCCAATTCTTTGCAACCCCATGGACTGCAGCACGCCAGGCTTCCCTGTCCATCACCAACTCCTGGAGTTTACTCAAACTCTTGTCCATCGAGTTGGTGATGCCATCCAACCATCTCATCCTCTGTCATCCCCTTCTCCTCCTGCCTTCAGCCTTTTCCAGCATCAGGATCTTTTCAAATAAGTCAGTTCTTCATGTCAGGTGGCCAAAGTATTGGAGTTTCAGCTTCAGCATCAGTCCTTCCAATGAATATTCAGGACTGATTTCCTTTAGAATTGACTGGTTGGATCTCCTTGCAGTCCAAAGGACTCTCAAGAGTCTTCTCCAACACCACAGTTCAAAAGAATCAATTCTTCAGCACTCAGCTTTCTTTATAATCCAACTCTCACATCCATATATGACTACTGGAAAAACCATATCCTTGATTAGATGCACCTTTGTTGGTAAAGTAATGTTTCTGCTTTTTAATATGCTGTCTAGATTGGTCATAGCTTTTCTTCCAAGGAGCAAGCATCTTTAAATTTCATGGCTGCAGTCACCATCTGCAGTGATTTTGGAGCTCCCCAAAATAAAGTTTGTCACTGATTCCACTGTTTTTCCATCTATTTGCCATGAAATGATGGGCCCAGATGCCATGATCTTAGTTTTCTGAATGCTGAGTTTCAAGTCAACATTTTTACTCTCCTCTTTCCCTTTCATCAAGAGGCTCTTTAATTCTTCTTCACTTTCTGCCATAAGGGTGGTGTTATCTGCATATCTGAGGTTATTGATACTTCTGGCAATCTTGACTCCAGCTTCTGTTTCTTCCAGTCCAGCGTTTCTCATGATATACTCTGCATAAAAGTTAAATAAGGAGGGTGACAATATACAGTCTTGTTGTACTACTCCTTTCCCAATTTGGAAGCAGTCTGTTGTTCCATGTCCCGTTCTAACTGTTGCTTCTTGACCTGCATATAGATTTCTCAGGAGACAGGGAAGGTAGTCTGGTATACCCATCTCTTTCAGAATTTTCCACAGTTTGTTGTGATCCACACAGTCAAAGGCTTTCGTGTAGTCAATAAAGCAAAAGTAGATGGTTTTTTTGGAACTCTCATGCTTTTTTAATGATCCAGTGGATGTTGGCATCCACTAGATGCCAGAGATCTCTTCAAGAAAATTAGAAATATCAAGGGACCATTTCATGCAAAGATGAGCACAATAAAGGCCAGAAATAGTATGGACCTAAAAGAAGCAGAAGATAAGAAGAGGTGGCAAGAATACACAGAACTATACAAAAAAGATCTTCATGACCCAGATAACCATGATGGTGTAATCACTCACTTAGGGCCAGACATCCTGGAATGTGAAGTCAAGTGGGCCTTAGGAATCATCACTTCAAACAAAGCTAGTGAAGGTGATGGAATTCCCATTGATCTACTTCAAACCCTAAAAGATGATGCTATGAAAGTGCCAGCAAATGAATATGCCAGCAAATCTGGAAAACTCAGCAGTGGCCACAGGACTGGAAAAGGTCAGTTTTCATTTCAATCCCCAAAAAAGGCAATGCCAAAGAACGCTCATACGACTGCACAATTGCACTCATCTCACATGCTAGTGAAGTAATTCTCAAAATTCTCCAAGCCAGGTTTCAACAGTATGTGAACCATGAACTTCCAGTTGTTCAAGCTGGACTTTAAAAAGAGAGGAACCAGAGATTAAATTTCACCCTAAACATGGTTTTAAAATGATTGATTTGAGCAAAATCTTAGATTCATTTAATCTTTGACAGTCTTTGACTCAGGTAGGTGCTTCACAACTAGATTTATAGGCACTTCATTGACAGTTCAATTTAAAACAATAAACACTGTTGGCACTTCATCGACAGTTCAATTTTAAACAATTTAAAACAATATACTCTGGGATGCATACACAGTTATTAGACATGAATCCTAAAGGGAAGGTGGATGCAGTAACAAAAAAGTCACAAAACAGGAGATTAGGAACAGAGGTGATTTGACTGACAACCCTCTTCTCAAGGAGGAACCAGAGTTTTACAGGAGAGCTCTTGAGGTCCAGTCTTGGTTATACCTTCGAATTGAAGAAGGATCTTCTCCAACCCTGTTTTCTCTTGCTGGCTTTGAAAACTATATCGTGAAATTCAAATAAGAAAACGAAAACCGTTATTATTCTTATAGTTGGAGACGCCACTAGCACAAGTTGCCACTGCCACACTGGAACTCAGGGCTCTTGAGTCCACCTCCCTGCCCTGCACACTGTCCTATTAACACAGCAGTTCTCTTCCTCCTCTGGATTTGGGCTCATAGTTTGACGTCACAGAGGAACTGCCCCGCCCACCCTGCCTCTCCGGCGGCCCCGCCTCCTCGTGCGGCCCCGCCCCTCCCGGCGTTCGCCAAACCCCTCCCCCAGGCGCTCGTACTCGAGAGGCGGCTCCGGCGCGTTCCCGCCGGGCTTCTCTTCCGGCCCCGCCCCTCCCGGCTGCTATGACAACGAGTCCGCGCCCCGCGCACCGCTGCTGCTCGGGCGGGACCCAGGCTGGACCGCGGGCCCCGGCCTGGGGGCCACAGCCGTCACCGCCGCCGCCACCTCGTCTCCTCCCCGTCCCCGCCCCGCCCTGCGTCTCCTCGCCTCCCTCGGGTCCGCGGCCGGGGTCTATCCCCGCCGCCCCAACCCCGCCCGGATGCCGAAGGTGAAGGCGCTGCAATGCGCCCTGGCGCTGGAGATCCGCTCTGTGAGTACTGGTCGTGCCCCGCACCGCCGCCGCCCGGGTGTCGTGAGCCTCGGGAATTTACTTGGACGCCGCCTCCGTTCACTTCCGAGAACCCCAGTTCACCTAGAAAGTTCCTCCACTCTCCTAGTCATCCCTGTGGAGCCCTGACCCCGTGTCACTTGAGTCTTCCTCAGCCTCAAAAATCATGAATGCCCTCCCATTCCAGCCACACAGAGGTCTGATCCCCACCCCGCAGCTCCTCTAACTTCCTGTCAGCTTCCAGTTCGAGTTTCTTCAAACCCTTTCTAAACCACTTTTGAAAGTCCTGCTCTCCTCGTGCTTAACTTTCCAATGGATTGGGGTAAGGGTAGGGGTTTCTTTTAAAAATTCCTCTTCTCTGCCCCTGTTCCTTTCGTGAGAGATTATTACTGACCTGAGTTCTCCCCAGTCTTAGGGTCAGGGACTGGGGGATGGATTTCTTCTCAAATCAGTGCTGGTGGATTCCTTCGGACTGTTTAGCAAGCTTCTGATTAGTGGGTGGGTGTATGGGTGTGTGTGGTGTGTTTTAATACTTTACACAGCCAGTAACTCCCCTGGGTGCTGCACCAAGTAGCTCTCCCCACTTCCTTCCAGCACACCCTGCAGTCAAGGCTCCCCGCCCCCCAACCTCTCCAAAAGCATCCCCTGCTTTCCTGTCTGTCCTTCCTCACATTACTCTGAGCCCAGTGAGGCACAGCCCCTGAAACCTCCAGGGAAATCACAAGACTGTTTTACATCTTTTGCTGGGTCTTAAAGAAAGGAAGGCTGGATAGGGCAGGGGAGAACAAAGTTTCTGGTTCCCTTGTTTTATGTTTAAGGCTGCAGAGATTGTATTCCTTGGAATGTCAGAAACTCTGTAGTTTTGGTTTCAGATGCTTTTTTAATCCCACAGCTGCCAGAGTTTGGCAGCCTTTTTGTAAAGGAGGATTCATTTAGCAAAAGAATACACTAAGCTTTCTGAACTGCTTGGCAGCTAGCAAAACTTTGGAGTTCAGCCTCTCTAGACTTTATGACTGGCTGCTTCCTCCTCTGCTGACCAATGGAGTTTAGCAGCCTGCCCAGAGCAGCTGCCTGATGGGCGGGCTGTTGCATCTCTTCCTTGGCTAATCCAGTCTTGCTTAGAGGAAGTAGCAGTGCTTTGTGATAACTGACTACTGCCTGAAGGGATTGGAGAGAGAAAAGTTATTTCACTAGGCTTTCTCTAGGTACTATCAGAGGGAAAGTGAATGACTATACAGTGGAACTTTGTTGTTCATCGTGGCCTAAGAAATTATGCGTGTGGAAACACTCCTGGCTTTTTTTCAACAAACATTTGAATCAAGAATTTTACAGTTCTAAGAAATCTTAACTTTCATTGGATTATTATTATTATTATTGTTTTTTACAGATGAGAAAATAGCATGACTGTTTTTAGGGGCAGATCTGCAGCAACAGGCTAAGATTTCTGACCAGCAAAGCCCCATTAAATTACTCTGATGCTCAGAAGGAGCAAAAAATAAATGTATAAAAAATAAAAAACTGTTAATAATGATATACATTAAACAGGCTTGATTTGGCTTTGATTGAATAGAGGAATTATATGAGCAAAGATATTTTTAACCTCTTTTCAATTTCTTTTTTTTTTCAATTTAATTCAGTTCTTTACATTTATAGGTTAAAAGTCAAAACTGTATAAAATGATATATTCCGAGAAGTCTCACTTCCAGCCCTATTCAAACGTATCCTCCATCTCTTTTCATCTGCTATAAGAAACCATTTTTATTGATTCTTCTAGTATTTCCTTTTGTAATATAATCTCAATAGATACACACAGTACACTGCCCCTTCTCATATTATTTTTTACTTTCCTTCTTTTCCTTCATGATAGATAACATATTACATAAGCTACTCTGCACTTTGCTTTCATACTTTCTATAATGTATCCTGAAGATTACTCAAGATCTAGAAAAATTGACATCTTCTTTTCCCCTCAATTTTTTTTGACATTTTTGAAACATACAGAGTTGTTGAGAGAATAGTACAATGAATAACTACATCCCATGACCTGTGTTCATTAATTTGATATATCTGTACATTTGTATATGTATAATAATTTTTTTTGCTAAAATATGACAGAATTGTGCTATGAGACTCCTAAATACTTTAGTATATGTGTTCTAAAAATAAGGACATTGTTCTGCATAACCTCAATACTGTTATCACACCTGTGATGATTATCAATGCTTTCTTAGTGTCTAGTCCATTTTCAGATTTTCCTCATTGTCACAGAAATGACTTGTATAGTTTGCTTTTCCAAACCAGGATCCAGTCAGAGTTTACATGTTGCATTTGGTTGTTAGATCATTTTAGTTCATTTTAATATAAAGTATTTCTGCTTTTTCATTTTCACAATGCCTTTTCTTCTGTGGGTTTAGATAAATTCATACACTTTTATATAACCATTATTCAGATCAGGGTTTAGAACTCTTGCAGCACCCCAGTAAATTCTCTTGTTCCTCCTTTTAAGCCCTGCACAAAGGGCACACTTACTCTGATTTCTGTCACTCACTACAGATTAGCTTGCCAGTACTTGAGCTTCATATAAAACGAGCTATGTAGTGTATAATATTTTCTGTGGGCTTCTCTTGCTCATTTTTTTGAGACTCATCCATGTTGCCGTGCGTATCAGTAGTTATTCCTTTATATTGTGTAGTAGCTATCATGTGGTTATATGGTTATATATGGTATAACCATATATATGGTTCACACCAGATTTCTATCATATGGTTACGCCAGATTTTGTTGTACACCACAGCATGTTTATGCCTTCTCTTTATTGTTGATTATTTGGGTTGTTACCAGGTTGTGACTGTCTTGGATAAAGCTACTAGGCACATTCATTCCTGAAAAAGTCTTTTTATGCACAGTATGTTAAGGAGACCAGACTCGGATACAGAATATCCCATATTATTGTCTGATTTTTTTTTCTCATTCTGGTGACATTTAATTTGCTCTTCTAAACTGGAAATTAGGTGTTTAATTTCTACTTGCTTATTGAAAATGTGGCATTTCATTTTCTCTTTCCTTTCCATGTTTATTTTTTGTTGCAGTCTTGCATTTGTGGCAATCTCATCTTTGATACTATGATTACATGAGAGCAAAAATGAGTAAACAGAAAAGGTTTTGGTGTATAACACAATATTTTGAGTTGCTCAACAGAACCAAGATTTGAGAGAAAATATATTGCTGGGAAAGAAAGTGTGACTTTTCTCAAGGAATCTTGGGAGAATGATATAATATGCCAAGTAACTCAATTTTAAAGAGCAGCCAAAATTATATTTCCTATCACTTACACTTTTGATATTTGAAACAAATGTGATATAAAAAAGTATATTTACTGCTGCTTCTCTCTATGTTATTCTTATTCAGTGTGCAGTTTCCATGAGGTTTTTTTTTTTTTTTTAGGAATATAGACAGAAGAAATTGGAGGTATAAGAGTAAGGCCCAATGTATGGGCAGTAAAACCAGCCAATTTGCTTTACCTGAATAGTGTCAGTTTGGGGTTAGTCAATATTATATAACTCCCATTTTTTCTTCTCTATATTACCTCACCTTGTTACCTCACTCAAATTATTGATAGCTTTGAAGCAAAGAGATCTAGGTCCTTTTCTGTCACTATTCATCTGATTGTCTGTGATGGTTATCTGGTTTTCTTACTCAGTTATGCTGCAGTTGGTATTTCCCTAGAATACAGACTTTTTAAAACTCTGCCTATAAAGTACTTCAGACTTACAGAAAAGGAAAATCTAAATACTGTAATTTTTCCCCACTCTGATTTAATAAATGCTCATTTTATATTTCCTGAAGATATTTGTTTTTAAGAAAATGTTACAGATCTAGTTTAAGGCCCTTTTGCACCTCTTTCTGAGTTTAGTTTTCCTTCCTCCCTTCCCAAAAGTAATGTAATCAATATCCTGAAGTTGGACTGTATTCTTTTCATTCAGGTTTTTTACAGTTGCTACATATTTGTGTATGTCTACGTAATCTATATCCTATTGCTCTGTTTTAAAATCTTACAAAAATCGTATAATACTGTAGGTTGTTGTTCAGTTGCCAAGTCGTTTCTGACTCTTTGCAACCCCAGAGACTGCAGGAAATACTGTAAGTGTCCTTCTGCAAATCTGTTTTCCTACTTCACTGTTTCTAAAATTTGTCGCCAAGTGTTGATTCTTGCAAATCTAGTTCATTTCCTTAATTGTTACATTTTGTTGTTATTGTTTAGTTGCTAAATCACACCTGGTGTTTTTGTGATTCCATGGACTACAGCCCACTAGGCTCCTCTCTCCATGGGATTTTCCAGGCAAGAATACTAGAGTGGATTGCCATTTCCTTCTCCAGGGTATCTTCCCGAGCCAGGGATAGAACCCACATCTCCTGCATTGGCAGGCAGATTCTTTACCACTGAACTACCTGAGAAGCCCTGATTGTTGCATAGTGCTGTATGTTTGCATGAGAGATTTAATTTTTATTCCCCTATTGATGGACTTTTAACTACCAGTGTTCCTTGTTTTGAATATTACAAATAGCATTGCAGTGAGAATATTCGTATATATCTTGGTGTCCATGAATCTGTTGTTCTCAAGGGCTGGAACTGTGCCCTAGGGATCATTCTAAGAAATTTGTTAGGCTACCTTTGTTTGTCATAGTGGTTGGAGTGTGTGTGTGGTGGGGGTGGGGGGGGGAGGGGGCAGGGTTTATTGGTGTTAATTGTCTGGTATTCTGCATGATTTGAATATTCCCTTGAATATATATCTATACATATATATGAAAGCCTATTTATGATTAGAGATTAAGAATCTAACTCTGTTTTATGTATAAAGACAGACTTTGTGTGTGTGTGTGGAAAAGCTTTAAGTACAGTGACTTTTCCAGTGATGCAATTACCATGTAAAGTGAGGAAAGAGTGTACTTTGTTTTGTTTGGAGCTCTGTTAAGAGTTTACTTTTTCAGAAAATCATAGCATCACTGGCAGCTCTGCTTAAATTGAATTGACATGGAACAACAGACTGAGTCCAAATAAGAAAAGGGCTGTGTCAAGGCTGTATATTGTCACCCTGCTTATTTAACTTATATGCAGAATACATCATGAGAAATGCTGAACTGGAAGAAACACAAGCTGGAATCAAGATTGCCAGGAGAAATATCAATAACCTCAGATATGCAGATGAAACCACTCTTATGGCAGAAAGTGAAGAAGAACTAAAGAGCCTCTTGATGAAAGTGAAAGTGGAAAGTGCAAAAGTTGGCTTAAAGCTCAACATTCAGAAAACAAAAATCACGGCATCCGGTCCCATGACTTCATGGCAAATAGATGGGGAAACAATGGAAACAATGTCAGACTTTATTTTTCTGGGCTCCAAAATCACTGCAGATGGTGATTGCAGCCATGAAATTAAAAGACGCTTACTCCTTGGAAGGAAAGTTATGACCAAGCTAGACAGCATATTCAAAAGCAGAGACATTCCTTTGCCAACAAAGGTCCATCTAGTCAAGGCTATGATTTTTCCAGTAGTCATGTATGGATGTGTGAATTGGACTGTAAAAAAAGTTGAGTGCCAAAGGATTGATGCTTTTTTTGAAATGTGGTATTGGGGAAGACTCTTGAGAGTCCCTTGGACTGCAAGGAGATCCAGCCAGTTCATCCTAAAGGAGATCAGTCTTGGGTTTTCATTGGAAGGACTGATGCTGAAGCTGAAACTCCAGTACTTTGGCCACGTCATGCGAAGAGTTGACTCATTGGAAAAGACTGATGCTGAGAAGGATTGGGGGCAGGAGGAGAAGGGGATGACAAAGGATGAGATGATTGGGTGGCATCACCGACTTGATGGACATGGGTTTGAGTGGACTCCAGGAGATGGTGATGTACAGGGAGGCCTGGTGTGTTGTGGTTCATGGGTTCGCAAAGAGTTGGACATGACTAAGCGACTGAACTGAATTGACATCTACTATTCAGTGTTTGAAACTGACCAGTTCATGTTGATTCTGTGAATAGGTACAAAGAGTATATCTTCAAGCCTAGTCCTGTCTCAGCATTTACACATAGAAATATATAAAGTATTTCTGTATTTTTTTAAGTTTTGGCATTGGTTTATTTTTTCAGTTACAGGTATAGGTAAACTGCAAAATGTTAGTTGTAAAAGCAGGATTTTGGATCTTAGAGACACTCAGTGCTCTAGGGTGTAGATTTAGAAATGAAACTACTGAATCTTAGAGAGTTGTGTTAGTTTTGTAGGGCTTCTATGACAAATCACCATATAACTTATTGGTTATATGTAATATAAATTTCAGAGATCTTCCAGTGGAAGCTAATTTTTTCACTGTTTTTGCTCTTTTTGGTAATGCCTTTTGTTTTCATTTTATTTTTTCTTTTTGTCGTTGTTATTGTTGCTGATAAAGAATGCCACTGAGTCCTTAACTTTTTATGGAACTATAGCATATATTTTGGAGAAGGCAATTGCACCCCACTCCAGTACTCTTGCCTGGAAAATCCCATGGATGGAGGAGCCTGGTAGGCTGCAGTCCATGGGGTCATTAAGAGTTGGACACGACTGAGTGACTCCACTTTCACTTTTGATTTTCATGCATCGGAGAAGGAAATGGCAACCCACTCTAGTGTTCTTGCCTGGAGAATCCCAGGGCCAGGGGATCCTGATGGGCTGCCATCTCTGGGGTCACACAGAGTCGGACATGACTGAAGCGACTTAGCAGCAGCAGCAGCAGCGTATATTTAGAAAGTGTATGTATACAAAGTGTATAATTACCACACAGATGGATAGTTAGAATATTATTAGCACTCCAGGTTGCTTCCTTATGCTCCATTCCTTCTGGCTACTCTGCCTCCCCTCTTCTCTTCCCAGAGGTAACCACTATCTTAATTTCTATCTCAATGTGTTTTGAACTTATAATGTCAATTTCTCTGTCTCTCTTTCTCTCTCTCTCCTTTCACTCCCTGTCTCTTTCCACTTTTTTCTGTGACTTCTTTGTGAGAATTCATCCATGTTGTCATGTTATCCTTTGTATTGTCTCTTCCTCAACTTTATTGATATATAATTGACACATAGCATTGTATGTGTTTAAAGTGTACAGTATGTTGATTTGTGTTTATAAATTGCAAAATGTTTGCTACCAAAATATTAGCTACTATCTCTGTCCTGTCACATAGTTGATGTTCTTTTTTGAGCTGAGAACAGTAAAGATTTACTTTCTTAGCAACATTCAAGTAAATAGTACAGTATTATTAATTATAGTGACCATGCTGTTTACATTAGATACTTGTTAATCTTATAACTAGAAGTTGACACCCTTTGACCACTATCTCCCCATTTCTCCCACCTCCTCAACCCTTGGTAAACACCACTCTACTCTCTGTTTCTCTGAGTTGATCTTTTCAGATTTTACATATAAGTGATGGTCCATCCAGTTTGTCACAAATGACAGGATTTCATTTTTTCTGTTGGCTGAATGGTATTGCTACATGTATATCCCATGTTCTTTGTCCATTCATCCAGGTATACATTGACAGACACTTAGGTTGCCTTCTTATCTTGGGTATTGTGAGTAATGCTGTTGTGAACATCAGAGTGCAGATATGAGGTCTTGATTTCAGTTCCTTTGGGTATACATCCAAAATTAGGATGTTGGATCCTATATGGTCATTCTATTTTGGGTATTTGAGGAACCTCCATAGTGGCTGTGTACAATTTGCATTCCCACAAGCAGTGTCTTTATGATTCCCTTTTCTTTAGATCCTCACCAACACTTGTTATAGCATGTCTTCTTCATGATAGTTGTTCTGACATGTGTGAAGTGATATCTAATTGTAGCTTTGATTTGCATTTCCCTAATGATTTGCGATGTTGAACATCTTTTCATGTACCTGTTGGCTGTTTAATCCCTTATGATTATACAGTTAGTCAGTTCAGTCATGTCCGACTCTTTGTGACCCCATGGACTGCTGCACACCAAGCTTCCTTGTCTGTCACCAACTCCTGGAGTTTACTCAAACTCATGTCCATCAAATCAGTGATCCCATCCAATCATCTCATCTCTGTAGTCCCCTTCTCTTACCACCTTCAATCTTTCCCAGCATCAGGGTCTTTTTCAAAGAGTCAGTTCTTCACATCAGGTGGCCAAAATATTGGAGTTTCAACTATAGCATCCATCCTTCCAATGAATATTCAGGACTGACTTCCTTTAGGATGGACTGGTTGGATCTCCTTGCAGTCTAAGGGACTCTCAAGAGTCTTCTCTAACACCACAGTTCAAAATCATCAGTTCTTAGGTGCTCAGCTTTCTTTATAGTCCAGCTCTCATCCATATATGACTACTGGAAAAACCATAGCTTTGACTAAATGGACCTTTGTTGGCAAAGTGATGTCTCTGTTTTATAATATGCTGTCTAGGCTGGTCATAGCTTTTCTTCCAAGGAGAAAACATCTTTTAATTTCATGGACAGTTGCCGTCTGCAATGATTTTAGAGCCCAAGAAAATAAAGTCTATCACTGTTTCCATTGTTTCCCCATCTATTTGCCATGAAGTGATGGGACCAGTTTTCTGAATATTGAGCTTTAAGCCACATTTTTCACTCTCCTCTTTTACTTTCATCAAGAGGCTCTTTAGTTCTTTTTCGCTTTCTTCCATAATGGTGGTGTCATCTGCATATCTGAGGTTATTGATATTTCTCCTGGCAATCTTGATTCCAGCTTGTGCTTCATCCAGCCCAACACTTTCCATAATGTACTCTGCATAGACGTTAAACAAGCAGAGTAACAATATATAGCCTTGACATACTCCTTTCTCAATTTGGAACCAGTCTGTTGTTCCATGTCTAGTTCTAACTGTTGCCTCTTGACCTGCATACAGATTTCTTAGGAGGCAGGTCAGGTGGTCTGGTATTTCCCTCTCCTGAAGAATTTTCCACAGTTTGTTGTGAACCACATAGTCAAAGGCTTTGGTGTAGTTGGTAAAACAGAAGTTGGTGTTTTCTGGAACTCTCTTGCTTTTCTGAAGATCCAACGGATGTTGGCAATTTGATCTCTGGTTCCTCTACCTTTCCTAATCCAGCTTGAACATCTGAAAGTTCTCGGTTCATGTACTGTTGAAGCCTGGCTTGGAAAATTTTGAGCATTACTTTGCTATCATGTGAAATGAGTGCAGTTGTACAGTAGTTTGAGCATTATTTGGCATTGGCTTTCTTTGGGATTGGAATGAAAACTGCTCTTTTCAAGTCCTGTGGCCACTGCTGAGTTTCCCAAATTTTCTGGCATAGTGAGTGCAGCACTTTCACAGCATCATCTTTCAGGATTTGAAATAACTCAACTGGAATTCCCTCACCTGCATTCGCTGTATGGGCAGTGATGCTTCCTAAAGCCCACTTCACTTTACATTCCAGGATGTCTGGCTCTAGGTGAGCAATCAGACCGTTGTAGTTATCTGGGTCGTGAAAATCTTTTTTGTATAGTTCTTCTGTGTATTCTTGCCACCTCTTCTTAATATCTTATGTTGCTGTTAGATCCATACCATTTCTGTCCTTCATCAAGCCCATCTTTGCATGAAATGTTCCCTCGTTGTCTCTAATTTTCTTGAAGAGGTCTCTAGTCTTCCCATTCTATTGTTTTCCTCTATTACTTTGCAGTAATCACTGAGGAAGGCTTTATTATCTCTCCTTGCTATTCTTTGGAATTCTGCATTCGAATGGGTATATCTTTCATTTTCTCCTTTTCCTTTCACTTCTCTTCTTTTCACAGCTATTTGTAAGGCTTCCTCAGACAACCACTTTGCCTTTTTGCATTTCTTTTTCTTGGGGATGGTCTTGATCACTGCGTCCTGCGTCCTGAACTTTTGTCCATAGTTCTTCAGGCACTCTATCAGATCTAATCTCTTGAATCTCTTTGTCACTTCCATTGTATAATCATAAGGGATTTGATTTAGGTCATACCCGAATGGTCTAGTGGTTTCCCCTACTTTCTTCAATTAAGTCTGAATTTAGCTATAAGGAGTTCATGATCTGAGCCACAGTCACCTCCCAGTCTTGTTTATGCTGACTGAATAGAGCTTCTCCACCTTTGGCTGTGAAGAATATAATCAATCTGATTTCCCTATTGACCATCTGATGATGTCCATGTGTAGAGTCTTCTCTTGTGTTGTTGGAAGATGGTGTTTGCTATGACCAGTGTGTTGTCTTGGCAAAGCTCTTTGTGCTGCTTCATTCTGTACTCCAAGGCCAAATTTGCCTGTTACTCCAAGCTTTTCTTGACTTTCTATTTTAGCATTCCAGTCCCCTATAATGAAAAGGACATCTTTTGGGGGGTGTTAGTTCTAGAAAGTCTTGTAGGTCTTCATAGAACCGTTCAACTTCAACTTCTTCAGCATTACTGATTGGGGCATAGACTTGGATTACTGTGATATTAAATGGTTTACAATGGAAATGAACAAAGATCATTTTGTCATTTTTGAGATTGCATCCAAGTACTCCATTTCAGACTCTTTTGTTGACTACAATGGCTACTCCATTTCTTCTAAGGGATTCTTAGCCACAGTAGTAGATATAATGGTCATGTGAGTGAAATTCACCCATTGTAGTCCACTTTAGTTCACTGATTCCTAAAATGTCGATGTTCACTCTTGCCATCTTGCTATCTCCTGTTTGACCACTTCCAATTTGCCTTGATTCGTAGACCCAACATTCAAGGTTGGTATGAAATATTGCTCTTTCTGGCATTGGACTTTACTTCCATCACTAGTCACATCCACAGCTGGTTGTTGTTTTCACTCTGTCTCTGTCTCTTCATTCTTCCTGGAGTTATTTCTCCACTGATCTCCAGTAGCAGATTGGGCACCTACTGACCTGGGAAATTCATCTTTCAGCATCCTATCGTTTTGCCTTTTCATACTATTCATGGGGTTCTCAAGGCAAGAATACTGAATAGGTTTGCCATTCCCTTTTCCAGTGGACCACGTTTTGTCAAAACTCTCCACTATGAACCATACCGTACATCTTGGGTGGTCCTACATGGCATGGCTCATAGTTCTCAAGATGTCAAAGTAGAAGGACATGCTCTCATCTTCTCCTGTGAGAACTCCAAAATTACAACTCGCTGCTGAACATCCATTGACAGGAGAATGTTGGATCCCATCAAGAAAAGTTGGATCCCACTAAAAAAAGTTACCTCACATCCAAAGGCAAAGGAGAACCATCCAGCAGGATGGTAGGAGGGGCAAAAACATGTTTAGAATTAAACCCCATGGCTGCCAGAGATGCTCGGAAGGTTCAAACAAATCTTGTGCACACCAGGACCCAGAGACCCCGCAGAGACTGAGCCAGAACTGTGTTTGAGTGTCTCCTGGAAAAGTACAGGTCAGCAGGGTCTCTGGGTGCAGTAGACCTGGGTATGGCATAAGCTCTCTTGGAGGAGGTCACATTAACCCCACCATGAAGCTGCCAGAACTTACACAGGACTGGGAAAATAGACTTTTGGAGGACACAAACAAAACCTTGTGCCCACCAGGACCCAGGAGAAAGGAGCAGTGACCCCACAAGAGACCCACCCAGACTTGCCCATGAGTGTTGAGGAGACTCCAGCTGAGACGTGGGTTCGTGGTAGCTTGCTGCTGGCTTGAGGGCATGCAGCAGTGTGTGCATGGAAACTTTTAAAGGAGGTTGCAATTATCTTCCTTATCTCCACCATAGTTTGGCCTCATGTGAAACAATAGGGAGGGAACACAGCCCTGCCCATCAACAGAAAACTGGATTAAAGATTGACAGAGATGGGAATACCAGACTATGAAATTAAAAGATGCTTATTCCTTGGAAGGAAAGTTATGGCCAATCTAAATAGCATATTCAAAAGCAGAGATATTACTTGCCAACAAAGGTGCATCTAGTCAAGGCTATGGTTTTTCCAGTGGTCATGTATGGATGTGAGAGTTGGACTGTGAAGAAAGCTGATTGCTGAAGAATTGATGCTTTTGAACTGTGGTGTTGGAGAAGACTCTTTTGAGAGTCCCTTGGACTGCAGGGGATCCAACCTGACTGCAGTTCATCCTAAAGGAGACCAGTCCTTGGTGTTCTTTGGAAGAACTGATGCTGAAGCTGAAACTCCAAAACTTTGGCCACCTCATGCGAAGAGTTGACTCACTGGAAAAGACTCTGATGCTGGGAGGAATTGGGGGCAGGAGGAGAAGGCGACGACAGAGGATGAGATGGCTGAATGGCATCACCGACTTGATGGCCATGAGTTTGAGTGAACTCCGGGAGTTGGTGATAGACAGAAAGGCCTGCTGTGCTGCAGTTCATGGTGTCACAAAGAGTCGGACACAACTGAGCAACTGAACTGAACTGAGCGTGGCTGTGCCCATCAGAACAAGACTCAGTTTCCCCCTCTGTCAGTCTCTCCTATCAAGAACCTTCTATAAGCCTCTTATCCTTCTCCGTCAGAGGGCAGGCAGAATGAAAACTACAATCACAGAAAACTAACCAATCTGATCACATCGACCAGCAGCCTTGTCTAACTCAATGATTATACAGTGGAAGTGACAAATAAATTCACAGGATTAGATCTGATAGAGTACCTAATGAAATATGGACAGAGCTTCATGACATTGTACATGAGGCAGTGGTCAAGACTATTCCCAAGAAAAAGAAATGCAAAAAGGCAAAATGGTTGTCGAAGGAGGCCTTACAAATAGCTTAGAAAAGAAGAGAAGCTAAAGACAAAGGAGAAAAGGAAAGATATACCCATCTGAATGCAGTGTTCCAAAGAGTAGTAAGAAGATATAAGAAAGCCTTCCTCAGTGATAAGTGCAAAGAGAAAAACAATAGAATGGGAAAGACTAGAGATCTCCTCAAAAAAATTGAGATACCAAGGGAATATTTCATGCAAAGATGGACACAATAAAGGACAGAATTGGTACAGGCCTATCAGAAGCAGAAGATGTTAAGAAGAGGTCCAAGCAAAGAACCTACATTGAAGAACTATACAAAAAAGATCTTAATGACCCACATAACCACAGTGGTGTGATCACTCACCTAGAGCCAGACATCCTGCAATGTGAAGTCAAGTAGACCTTAGGAACCATCACTACCAGCAAAACTAGTGGAGGTGAGGGAATTCCAGTTGAGTTATTTTAAATCCTAAAAAATGATGCTGTGAAAATGCTTCACTCAGTATGCCAGCAAATTTGGAAAACTCAGCAGTTGCCACAGGACTGGAAAAAGTCAGTTTTCATTCCCATCCCAAAGAAGGGCAATGCCCCAGAATGCTTAAGCTATTGTACAACTGCACTCATCTCACACAATAGCAAAGTAATGCTCAAAATTCTCCAAGCAAGGCTTCAATAGTACATGAACTGTGAAGCTGGATTTAGAAAAATCAGGGGAACCAGAGATCAAATTGCCAACCTCCATCGCATCATAGAAAAAGCAAGAGAGTTCCAGATGCTCAAACTACTGCACAACTGCACTCATCTCACACAATAGCAAAGTAATGTTCAAAATTCTCCAAGGAGGCTTCAACAGTACATGAACTGTGAAGCTGAATTTAGAAAAGACAAGGGAACCAGAGATCGAATTGCCAACATCCATTGCATCATACAAAAAGCAAGAGCGTTCCAGTAAAGACATCTACTTATTGACTACACCAAAGCCTTTGTCTGTGCGAGTCACAACAAACTGGAAAATTCTTCAAGAGAATACCAGATCACCTTACCTGCCTCCTGTGAAATCTGTATGCAGGTCAAGAAGCAACAGTTAGAGCTGGACATAGAGTAATGGACTGGTTCCAAATTGGGAAAGGAGTACATCAAGGCTGTATATTGTCACCCTGCTTTTTAAACTTATATGCAGAGTACATCTTGCAAAATGCCAGGCTGATTGAAGTAGAAGCTGGAATCAAGATTACAGGGAGAAGTATCTGTAACTTCAGATATACGGATGCCACCACCCTCATGGCAGAAAGCAAATAAGAACTAAAGAGCTTCTTGATAAAAGTGAAAGAAGAGAGTGAAAAAGTTGGCTTAAAACTCAACATTCAGAAAACTAAGATCATGACATCCTCTCCCATCACTACATGGCAAGTAGATGGGGAAACAATGGAAACAGTGAGATACTTAATTTTCTTGGGCTCCAAAATCACTGCAGGTGTGACTACATTATGAAATTAACAGATGCTTGCTCCTTGGTAGAAAAGCTATGACCAACCTAGACAGCATATTAAAAAGGAGAGACGTTACTTTGGCGACAAAGGTCCATCTAGTCAAAGCTGTGTTTTTTTCAGTAGTCATGTACAGATGTGAGTTGGACTGTAAAGAAAACTGAGTGCCTAAGAATTGATGCTTTTGAACTTGGTGTTGGAGAAGACTCTTGCAAGAGTCTTGGGCTGCAAGGAGATCAAACCAGTCCATTCTGAAGGAAATTAGTCATGGATATTCACTGGAAGGACTGATGCTGAAGCTGAAGCGCCAGTACTTTGGCCAACTGATGCGAAGAACTGACTCATTGGAAAAGACCCTGATAGTGGGAAAGATGAAGGTGGGGGATATGGGGACAACAGAGGATGAGAATTTTGGATGACATCACTGACTCGATGGACATGAGTTTGGGCAAGCTCCAGGAGTTGATGATAGTCGGGGAACCCTGGCATGCTGCAGTCTGTTGGATCACAAAGAGTTGGATACTAGTGCGACTGAGTTACTGAACTGAACTGAACTTGAAAAACTGTTCCTTTTCTCTATGTCAATTCTATTGTTGATGACATTTTCATTTTTTTCCAATTTTGTAATATTAGGAATTGAGTTCCTATGAACATTTCTGTACGTGTCCTTGCATATTTTGAATTCAGCAACATTGCTGAAATCTCATATAAGTTATTTGGATTTTCTATGTGGAAAATCATGTTTACAGATAAAGTCAGTTTTGACTTCTGTACAATCATTTTTTTTTTCTTATGTCTTGACTAGTACAGTGCTAAGTAGTGGAAATAACAATACGTATACTTGTCATTTTATTTAAGTTATGCTGAAGTCACCAGTATTAGATTGAATCTTATAAAACTGCTCTCAGTGGACTAGTTTTTGACTTTAAAAAGCAATGGCAACTTCATATATTTCAACCTAATATAATATTGGATGTAGATTTTATTTATTGTTAAGAAAGTTCCCACCTATTCTTAATTTTTTTTTTTCCACACTGTTTGAGTTATGTGATGTGGAATCTTAGTTCCCTACCAGGGATTGAACCAGAGACCTTGGAAGTGAGAGTGTAGAGTCCTAACCACTGACTACCATGGAATTCCCCATAATTTAAAAAATATTCTGAGCTTGAATTATACTGAATGGTTTTCCCTAAGTCTAATGTTGTGTTGTTCAGTTGCTCAGTTGTGTCCAACTCTTTGCCACCCCATGGATTGGAGCCCACGAGGCACCTCTGTCCATGGGATTTTTTTTTTTTTTATGGTAAAAATACTGGAATTGTTTGCCATTTCCTCCTCCACGAAAATATTGAATATTTTATAATTTTTATAAATTTTATTTTATGCTATTACTTTGGCTTATGAGTTATTTTAAGAGTTTGTTTAAATTTCAAGATATACAGGATTTCTATGTGTCTTTTTCTTCCTTCCCTTCCCTCTCCCCCCACTCTCCGTGCATGCACACACACATACATACATTCTGTCTTGTATTGTGTTTTTTTTTAAGTCACTCATTTATTTAATTGTTTCTGGCTCTGCTGGTCTCCACTGTTGTGCGTAGGCTTTCCCTAGCTGTGATAAGTGGGAGCTACTCTCCAGTTGCGGTGCACAGGCGTCTCATTTTGGTGGCTTCTCTTGTTGCAGATGACTTCAGTAGTTGTTGCATACGGGCTCTAGAGCACTGGCTCAGTAGTTGTGGCTCATGGGTTTAGGTGCCCTGCACCATATGGGATCTTCCCAGACCAGGAATTGAACCTGTGTCCCCTGCTTTGGGAGGCAGAGTCTTAACCACTGGACCAACGGCAGAGTCCTAATGTGTTTTAATTTAATTGCATTGTGAGTATTGAATGAAATTTGGGTAATACTGATTGTTTTTGCTGCAATTTCCAGTGTATTGTTTTTTAATTATTATGTGTATATTTATAAATAATCCAATTATTGCAAATGTTCCATATTTACTTGAAAATGATATATTAATTTATTTGTTGGATGTAGGGTTCTATCTTCCATTATCAGATTGCTTATTTTCTCTGAAATATCTTTAAGTCTATATTTTTTGTCTGCACATAACCTGTACCAGACTGTAATGGAGGTAATAAACTCTTCAGTCTTGATATTAAAATCTTCACTATGATAATGTATTTTCACTTTATGTTTGATGCATTCTAGTATACTATGATGTATAGAATAATATATTCATTTCTATTCTGTTTTGCACTGGGTTTGTACTTTGACCCAAAAATGTATGGGTTTCTGCTGTTCTGGGAAATTCATAGCTTTTATATCTATCAATATTGTTTTTATGCTGTTCTCTCTTTTCTGCTGACAGTACAATTAGACATATATTGGAACTTTTACATTTTCTTTTTAAAGT
>SJYC01111227.1:0-18120 GCA_006408675.1 Madoqua kirkii | reverse complement strand
CATCTTTATACATATACACTCTTCAACATAAGTTAGTAATTGTTACTTTATTCAATTTTATTTTAAGTAAGAATGGATAAATGAGAGAAAAATACAATTATATTGTCCTAGGTTTACCTTTGTAGTTCCCTTCCTGCTGTTTAGTTTTTCCTGTACATTTCAACTGGTGTCCTATTTTAATTTGAAGGTTTTTCTTTAGTAATTCTTATAGGGAAGTTCTCAGGATAAATTATCTTTTTGATTAATTTTCCACCTTTTGTGAAGGAGAATATCCTGGATATTGAACTATCGAATGTCTTCTTTTAGTACTTTGAATGCATCATTCCACCTTCTTCTGCTTCATGTTTCTCTTGAGAAACCAGCTGTTATTACTATTGAGGTTTTCTAATACCTACTGAAGCATTTTCCCTTTGCTTCTTTCAAGATTTTTCATTTTTGCCTTTGAAAAGTCTGATTATAATGTGTGTGATTGGAGTTTGCTGGATTGAATAAATAGATTGTTTTTCTTTAAGTATCGGAAATTTCCACTGATTATTTCAGCAGCTATTCTTTCTGGCTTTGTCCTCTATTTTAGGGATGCCACTGTATCTATGTTGCTGTGCCTTATGGTTTCCCACAGGTCTCAGAGACTGTTCATTTTTCTTTTCTCTTTCTGTACCTGTCTCTTATACACATCTAGATGTGTATAAGAGACATGTCTTACACATGTTTTGTTAAATTTGTACCTAAGTAGATCATACCTTAGATTTTAATATTATAAATGGTGTAAAATTTTCTAAAATGTTGTTTCTAATATATAGAAATAAAATTGATTTTTTGCATATTGAACCTATATCCTTTTATGGTTATTGAGACTTGCTTTATGGCTCATATCTTCTGTCTTATTGCAGGTTTTCATGTGTACTTGTAAAAAACTGTATGTCCTTCTGTTGTATAGAGTATTATGTAAATGTCAGTTGGGTCAAATTACTTGAATGCTGTTGTCTATGTCTTCTATACCCTTTATGATTTTTTTCTTCTTATTATATCGGTTACTGGGAAGTGTCAAAATTCAGTTATATAATTTTTTTTATTACTTTGACATTGTATTATTTAGGTACATACAATTTAATTTTATATATCTTTTCATAAATCAAAATTTTAATTGATATGAAGTGTTCCACTTTAACCTTGGTACTCTTTCTCTGAAGTCTACTTTATTAAAATGGCTACCCTAGCTTTCTTATGATTAGTGAATGTATGGTATACCTTTTTCTATAATTTTAGTTTAATCCTGAATCTTTTAAAAATTTGAGAAATAATTCACATATCATAAAATCCACAATTTTAAGGTATACAGTTCAGTAAATTTTCATGAAGTTGTGCAATAATCACTACTAGTTACCCCATAAAGAAATTTCATAATTTCTTCTCCCTCTCCCACAACTCCTGGCTACCACTAAGCTAATTTCTAGATCTATGGATTTGCCTATAATGAACATTTTTACAAGTGGAATTATATAATATGTGGACTTCTGTGTCTGACTTCTTTAACTTAGCATAGTGTTTTTAAGATTCATCCATGTCATAGTATATATCAGTATCTTATAAAATGCTTTATTTCTTTTTATGGCCAAATCATATTCTATTGTATGGATATACCACATTTAGCTTATCTATCAGTTGGTTGACATTTGGGTTGTATCCACGTTTTGGCTATTACAAATAAAGCTGTTATACTCTTGTACATATTATTGTGTGGACGTATGTTTTCATTACTCTTGGGTGTATACGTAGCAAGTTGCTGATTGTTGTGGTAACTTTTCTTGAGGAACTACAAAAATTTTACCATAGTGACTACACCATTTTACTTTTCCGTCAGCACAGTATAAGGGTTCCACTTTTTTGACACCTGCCCTGACACTTGTTCTGTCCATCTTTTTACTTATAGCCATCCTAGTGAGTATGAAGAGAAATCTCATTGTGATTTTGATTTATATTTCCTTAGTGACTAATGATGTTGAACATGTTTTCATGTGCTTTTTGCCATTTGTTAATCTTCTTTAGAGAGATGCCTGTTGGTTTTTCCATCATGTATTTGGGGTTGTTAATTACATAGATCTTTATGTTGTTGTGTCTTCTTAAAGTTTAATTATTGCGTATGTTTTAATTGTTATGTCATTTATAATGCATAGGTTATTTTTTCCACTCTTTTACTTATCAGCCTATTTGTGTCTTTGAATTTAAAGTGAGCCTCTTGTTTTCAACACATGGTTGGATTGTAATTTTTTTAACGTATTTTGTAAAAATTTAATTTATGTTTTGGCTGTGCCAGGTCTTCACTGCTGTATGAGCTTTTCTCTGGCTGTGGCGAGCAGGAGCGTCTCTCGTTGTGGTGCATGGCGCGTCGCTGCAGTGGCTTCCCGCTCTAGCGTGTGTAGACGTCAGCAGTTGCAGCATGTGGGCACAGTGGCTGTGGCTCCTGGGCTCTAGAGCACAGGCTCAGTACTTGTGGTGCATGGACTTAGTTGTTCCATGGCATGTGGAATCTTCTCAGACCAGGGGTCAAACCCATGTCTCCTGCATCGGCAGGTGGGTTCTTTACCACTGAGTCACCAGAGAAACCTGGATTATAGTTTTTAGTCCATTTTGCTAAACTCTACCTTTTGACTAGAGTGTTCAGTCAGTTTACCTTTAATGTAAGATAAGGTATCTTAGTCAAAGAGATATCAGATGTGTATAAGAGACAGCGTCGCTGCAGTGGCTTCCCGCTCTAGCGTGTGTAGACGTCAGCAGTTGCAGCATGTGGGCACAGTGGCTGTGGCTCCTGGGCTCTAGAGCACAGGCTCAGTACTTGTGGTGCATGGACTTAGTTGTTCCATGGCATGTGGAATCTTCTCAGACCAGGGGTCAAACCCATGTCTCCTGCATCGGCAGGTGGGTTCTTTACCACTGAGTCACCAGAGAAACCTGGATTATAGTTTTTAGTCCATTTTGCTAAACTCTACCTTTTGACTAGAGTGTTCAGTCAGTTTACCTTTAATGTAAGATAAGGTAGGCTTTACCTTTGTCATTTTGCTATTTGTTTTCTGTCTTTTCTATATTCATACCTTTTTTGTTTTCTCTCTTTCTACATTAGGGACTTCTTTTGTGTTAACTGTTATCTAGTGTGCCATTTTAATTCCCTTGTTTCTATTACTATATTTTTTGAGTTATTTTCTTAGTGGTTGTTCTGGGGTTCACAGTTAATATTTTACTTTTTAACAATATAGTATGGATTAATGCCAATTTAATTTGAATAATGCATAAAACCTTTGCTTTTATTTAGTTTGTTCCCTCTTCTTTATAATTTCATTATCATGCAGATAACATCTTTATACATATACACTCTTCAACATAAGTTAGTAATTGTTACTTTATTCAATTTTATTTTAAGTAAGAATGGATAAATGAGAGAAAAATACAATTATATTGTCCTAGGTTTACCTTTGTAGTTCCCTTCCTGCTGTTTAGTTTTTCCTGTACATTTCAACTGGTGTCCTATTTTAATTGAAGGTTTTTCTTTAGTAATTCTTATAGGGAAGTTCTCAGGATAAATTATCTTTTTGATTAATTTTCCACCTTTTGTGAAGGAGAATATCCTGGATATTGAACTATCGAATGTCTTCTTTTAGTACTTTGAATGCATCATTCCACCTTCTTCTGCTTCATGTTTCTCTTGAGAAACCAGCTGTTATTACTATTGAGGTTTTCTAATACCTACTGAAGCATTTTCCCTTTGCTTCTTTCAAGATTTTTCATTTTTGCCTTTGAAAAGTCTGATTATAATGTGTGTGATTGGAGTTTGCTGGATTGAATAAATAGATTGTTTTTCTTTAAGTATCGGAAATTTCCACTGATTATTTCAGCAGCTATTCTTTCTGGCTTTGTCCTCTATTTTAGGGATGCCACTGTATCTATGTTGCTGTGCCTTATGGTTTCCCACAGGTCTCAGAGACTGTTCATTTTTCTTTTCTCTTTCTGTACCTCAGGCTGGATAATCGCAACTGACTACTTTTCAGGTTCATTTATTCTTTCTTCTGCCAGCCTGTATCTGCTCTTGACATTCTCTAGTGAATTTTTCATTTATTATATATTTTCAAACTCTAAAATTTCTATTTTTAAAGTAATTTCTGGCTATCTATTGCTATTCCTTATTTGATGAGACATCATTGCCACTCCGCCATACTTTTCTTTAGATCTTGAGGTAAGGTTTTCATTAGTCCTTTATGCGTATTTATAACAGATGATTTAAAGCTTTTGTTTAGTAAGCCCAACTTCTGGGCTTCTTCAAGGACACTTTCTGTTGACTGCCTTCATGTATAGGGCATTCTCTTGTTTACATGTCATAAATTTTGTTGAAAACTAGACATTTTAAATAATATAATGTGGAACTGTGTTAATTAGACTCCCTCTATTTCTGAGTTTATTTATTTTTGCCATTGTTGTTGCTTTTTGTTTGTTTAGTTACTTTTCTGAACTAAAGTCTGTATTCTGTAAAATATGTGTTCTTTGTTGAGTATCATCATTGAAGCTCTGCTTAGTTAGCTTTATGGTCCTTTAATAACAGGATTTATACTTCCTTAAATGCTTTAAACCAGTAAGTCCGCCAGCCCTTGCTCAGTATTTCTGTTGCATGTTGGGACATGCTTTCTATGCCCTGTATGCGGTTTTCAATTCTGTCTTAGTCTTCACTTTCAACATTTCAAAGCCTCAAATCAGTCAGAGGTGAGAGATTAGGGTTTCCTTAGGTAATTTACAGATGCATACACATCCCCACACGTGTGTGATCTTCTCAACTGCCAAGAATATAATAGGTTGTCAAAGACACCCTGCCTAGCACATACACTCACCGAGACACACAGACAAACAGAAGACACACACACACACACACACACACACACACACACACACAGAGTTATCCAGCTTTGCCTTTTAAATATTTTGATCACTTATTTTTTTGCTCCAATTTCAAGCATTCATGATGTTAAATAATAGCTGTTGATTGTTCTTGACAGATGCCTTGCAGGTAAAAGATGTTTGTTGTAACCAAGTTCTGATTCAGATCAAACAAAGAGAAGCCCTGTGAATGGAGGTTTCCAGAGTGCTGTCCGACAGGTCAAATATTGACAATTCTTTAGGCATGGGCCTTTGGGGTAGCTTTAATTCTGCTTTCCTACAATGACAGTGGGGCTGTAGTTTTCATAAGCATTTTTGTTTTCAAGGGTATAGTAGACCCAAGTGGAGGACTTTGGGAATAAAGTATGTCAACTGTTTTTCTTGAATAAATGCTCCTTAGATTGTTGCAAACCTCTGGTTAATTTCCAGACCTCTAAAGAGTTGATTTTGACAGTTTTTGTTGACATTCTCACTGCTTTTACAGAGGGTCTGATTGTTTCACATCTGATTTATTTATCTCTCTCTATAAGTAGAGATATAGAAATATAAATATAGTGATGAGATATTTGAAAGGAAGTTGCTTATATTCAGACACTTTACCACTAAATATTTCAGTGTAAATCCCCTAAGAACAAGGACAAACTTGTTGTTATAATAATAAATTATATATTATAATATAAATTAAATTATAATTCACCAACATTTATTGGATCATGGAGAAAGCAAGGGAGTTCCAGAAAAACATCTGCTTCATTGATTAAGCTAAAGCCTTTGACTGTGTGGATCACAACAAACTGGAAAGTTCTTTAAGAGATGTCTCCTGAAAAATGTCTATGTGGGTCAAAAAGCAACAGTTAGAACCAGACATGGAACAGTTGACTGGTTCAAAATTGGGAAAGGAGTATGGCAAGGCTGTATATTATCACTCTGTTAATTTAAATTCTATTCAGAGTTTATTATGCAGAATTCTGGCCTGGATGAATCACAAACTGGAATCGAGATTGCTGGGAGAAATATCAGCAACCTCAGATACACCACTCTAATGGCAGAAAGTGATAACGAACTAAAACGCTTCTTGAGAGTGAAACGGGAGAGTGAAAAAGCTAGCTTGAAACTCAACATTCAAAAAACTAAGATCAGACCATCCAGTTCCATCACTTTATGACAAATAGAAGGGAAAAAATGAAAGCAGTGACACATTTTGTTTTCTTGGACTCTAAAATCACTGCAGATGGTGACTGTAGCCATGAAATTAAAATATGCTTGCTCCTTGGGAGAAAAGCTATGGCAAACCTAGACAGCATATTAAAAAGCACAGATATTGCTTTGCTGACAAAGGTCAGTATAGTCAAAGCTATGGTTTTCCCAGCTGTCACGTAAAGATGTGGAATTGGACCATAAAGAAGGCTGGGCACCAAAGACTTGATGCTTTTGAGTTGTGATGCTGGAGAAGAGTCTAGAGAGTCCCTTGAACTGCAAGGAGATCAAACCAGTCAATCCTAAATGAAATCAACCCTGACTATCCTTTGGAAAGACTGATGCTGAAGCTGAAGCTGAAGCTCCAGTCCTTTGGCCACCTGATGCGAGGAGCTGACTCATTGGAAAAGACTCTGATGCTGGGAAAGATTGAGGGCAGGAGGAGAAGGGATCAGCAAAAGATGAGATGGTTACATAGTATCATCAACTCAACAGACATGAATTTGAGCAAATTCCAGGAGGTAGTGGAGGACAGGGAATCCTGGTATGCTACAGTCCATGATGTTGCAAAGAAGTGGACATGACTTAGGAAGTGAACAACAACAAAAACAAAAGCAATAGTTATCCATATGACTGTTTTAAGTCAACCAGTTTGCTATTTATTTTCTATTTGTTCCATAAGATCGTCTTTAAACCTCTTAATACCTTCTTTTTGGAATGTTCCATGGTATTCCTTTAAAGAATGGCAGAATTTGTAGAATTGTAGATAAGAAAAAATGCCATGTCTTTTTACATATATGGGAAAACACTCAGCAGTTTCCAGTGAGGACAAATAGATCTGTACTGCCCAGTATAAACTAGTTGCACTAAAGTGATAAATTATAAAGTGATAAATTATCACTAGTGATAAATTATAAGTGATAAATTAACTTTATAATTTTATTTAATTCAGCATATCAAAGTATTATCCCTTCAACATGTAGTTAATATAAAAGTTGTTAATGAGGTATTTTACACTTTTTTTTGTAAAAATTCCTTAAAATATTTTAGAACAAGTCTTCAAAAATCTTCAAAATCTCGTGTTTTATGCTAATGATCTATCTCAATTTGGAGCAGTCACATCTGTAAGCATAACAGATATGTAGGACTCTAACAGGTTTGGTTTGAATGAGGCAGTAGAAAATGAAGCTTTCAGACAGAGTGAAATTTCTGAGGACCTTGATTGATTTTAATAATCAGTAGTGAATTATTAGGACAAAAGTAGAAAATAGAATAAGAGGTAGATAGACTCAAAGTAACTGGCATAGAAAATAATTTTACCTGCTATATACAAAGGGACATGAAGTGACTCACTTATTGTGTGACTTTAAGTAGTAAATTACCATGTCTTTATTGGGGGAGGGAGTCTGCTATTTTCCTACATAAAAAATTTGAAGCTTTACTAGATTATTTCTAAGCTGCTTTTTAATACTGAGAGTCTGAGTATTTGGATACATTGATGAGGGAATTACAATATCTGTTCTCAGGAGTTTATAGTCAGGTTAAAGAGGTACTGCTGCTGCTGCTGCTGCTAAGTCGCTTCAGTCGTGTCCGACTCTGTGCGACCCCATAGACGGCAGCCCACCAGGCTCCCCTCCCCTGGCTCCCCTTGCCTTGATTCTCCAGGCAAGAACACTGGAGTGGGTCGCCATTTCCTTCTCCAATGCATAAAAGTGAAAAGTGAAAGTGAAGTCGCTCAGTTGTGTCCGAGTCTTAGCGACCCCGTGGACTACAGCCCACCAGGCTCCTCCGTCCATGGGATTTTCCAGGCAAGAGCACTGGAGTGGGTCACCATTGCCTTCTCCAGTTAAAGAGGTGAAGTGTACCTATTTGATTAATGTGCAGGGAGACAATAACTAGGGCCTTAAAAGAACTGTAAAATGCTATGAGAAGCTATGACTTATTTACTTGAATATAATAAATTCATAACAAGTGTTTGAATTAGAGTGAATTCAGTAGAGATAATTGGAAAATCAAGAGAAGTTTTATGTATTGAGATGGCAGTTAATGGAAAGCCTTGGGAGACAGAAGTAGGTGAGAAGGATATGGAACGAAGTAGTAATCCAGATAATGAATATGTAGTAAGAAATCCATGTTAGTGTTCAGGAAACAGTAACACATATACTTTGTAGTTTTTGGAGATATTGAGTAATATAGTTATGTGATAAATTGGATTCAGATCTTAGACAGTCTTCTATATTCTACTAAGGATAATTGATCACTGGCAATGAAATATGGCAGAAACTGGAAAGATCTTGCTGTGTATGTTTTAGAAACCCTACGTCGTTGTGTCAGTCCTGAGAATAGTTAAGTACAATTTTATGTTTAAAAAATATTTCACGGGCTGGAAACTTTACAATTCACTTGCTTTGGAAGTTTGTCATATTTCTTTTGATGACGGTGTATATGGGCTGCGACTTAGGGCACTACAGGTCAGATTTGTGCTTTGTTTTGGTATTTTCTTGTCTCTAGTATAGTGCTTTATTTCTGCTGAATCTTCCTTTGTGATTAAATGATGCTGAATAAGTTTATGTCAGCATTCTACATAAAGTGGGAGCCTAAGGCTAACTGTTTAAAACTATTAATGTCTGTCCCAAGAGCCAGTATGTAGAGCTTCAAATGTTGCACAAGTAACCAAGTGGAAAATCATAGATTTCTCAGAGGGATGGAAGTTATAAAGGCATTTCATTTAGTTCTGTAAACACTAGAATCTCTGTGTTTTTTTAACTTGTGCATGTTTTTATTAGCTTAGCAGACTAGTGTTTTTATGTAATGTTTGGTAAGTTATTTTAATATGATAGTTTAGGGAATTCATGCAGCAGTCACATTCATCTCTCTAATTTCTTTCAGGTAACTTGCCCAGGAGTGGTGCTGAAAGACAAGGAGGACATCTATCTTAGCATCTGTGTGTTTGGCCAATACAAAAAGACACAATGTGTCCCAGCCAATTTTCCATTGGTCTTCAATGCCAGAATGGTGTTTGAAAAGGTGAGTTCAAATAATCTAGGAAAAGTTAACAAAAAAATTGAAGTGGTCCTAAAATATGAATAGCACAAAATTTGAATATGCACTTTAATTGAAAAGCTTTATAATTTAAATCTGAAAGCTTGAAAATAAATATTCCTTATATTATACGCTGAATCAGTTACCTCTTTTTCTTGATGTATCAGTTTACTTCTAAAATTGTCTTAGTGGTCTTTATGTAAAAAATAGCACCTTGGATTATAAATACTTATCTTCTTAGAGAGAAAGGGGAGATTTTAATAGGTAAGAATAGGTCATATTTTACTTATGGCTGTCTTGTGGTGCTTCTTTCTATAGATCTCTTTTCTTTTTTTCCCTTGAATCTGATGCTTTTGATTAATGATTACCAATTGTATTCCTTACCTTTCTTTCCTTTCCTAGTTCCCTTCTTCCTTCCTTCCCTTTCTTCCTTTCCTCCTTACTTCCTTTCTTATTTTCCTTTCTCTTCTCTAGGAATAAATACTGAGTACCAGCTCTGTTCTGTGCACTATTCTAGGCACTAAATAAATAAGACAAACATTTTCCCCTCTTGGAGCTTTCATTATAATAGGAAAAACAAACAGTAATCAAGTAAATGCATGAGTAATACACTTTTAGATGGTAAGTGTCGTGAACTGGGGTGTCAGAGAAGACTCTTGAGAGTCCCTTGGACTGCGAGATCCAACCAGTCCGTCCTAAAGGAAATCAGTTCTGAATATTCATTGGAAAGATTGATGTTGAAGCTGAAACTCCAATACTTTGGCCACCTGATGCAAAGAAACTGACTCGTTTGAAAAGATCCTGATGCTGGGAAAGAATGAAGGCGGGAGGAGAAGGGGACGGCAGAGTATGAGAAGTTTGAATGGCATCACTGACTCAATGGACATGAGTTTGAGTAAACTCTGGGAGTTGGTGATGGACAGGGAGGGTTGGCGTGCTGCAGTCCATGGGGATGCAGAGTTGAATACGACTTAGCGACTAAGCTGAATGAGCTGTCATGAAGAGAATAAAGGGAGGGTAAGGGGATAGAGGGATTAAGAGGATTGTCTGTTTTGAAGGTGGTGGTCAGAGAAGGCAGTAACATTGAAATTGAGTCTGAATTATGAGGTAGTGTTTATATGTCTAGGGTAAAAGCAGTCTAAGCAGAGGAACAGCAAATACAAAGGTGTCTTCTTGGGAATAAGCTTACTGAGCAAGAGGAGCAGCAAGAAGGCGAATATGACCATGGTAACAAAGAGAGGACCGCTGGCAGATGAAATTGGAAAGGGAAACAGAACCAGCTGTTTTTTTTTTTTTTTTTTTTTGGTAAAATCTTGTGTGGTGATCATGGGAAACAGAGAAGTGACAATTCTCAGTAATGTCAGAAGTTTCTTTGGTTGGGAAAGGAATATTCTGGCAAAGAGAAGGAAAGCACAAAGACTGTCTCGTATATGTCTTCCTTTTACTTTCTCTACTCCATCCTGCTTCTCTCTGCCTTCTCTCTCCATAGGTGTTCCCTGAAGCAGTGGACCCTGGAGATGTGGTTGCACAGCTTGAATGTAAGTTTTTAACTTTTAATTCCTGATTCTTAGAGATTTTAGAATTATGCTGTTTAATCCTGAGTTAGATAAAAGTCAAAGAGGGTCTAATAAAAACTTGAAAATCTCAAGTTGAGGCCTTTTTTTTTCCCCTACATTTTTTAGAATTTCGGAACATACCTGGAAGCAATAAAAAATATATATATATGCTGCAGAGATGGAGAATTTTTCCTTTTTCTGGATTTGATCTACAAATAACAAGAAGAGTTACTTGAACTTTTTATTGACTAAGATATTATGGGTTGTTAATGATGTAAGGATTATGATTCATGTTAAGTGGGATTCTGCCCTGCAAACAAAAATCTGTCTTTAACTTCATTGTGTTGCAAGTCAGTTCAGTTCAGTTCAGTCGCTCAGTCATGTCCGACTCTTTTCGACTCCATGAACCGCAGCACGCCAGGCCTCCCTGTCCATCACCAACTCCCAGAGTTCACCCAAAGCCATGTCCGTTGAGTCAGTGATGCCATCCAACCATCTCATCCTCTGTCATCCCATTCTCCTCCTGCCCTCAATCTTTCCCAGCATCAGGGTCTTTTCAAATGAGTTAGCTCTTCACATCAGGTGGCCAAAGTATTGGAGTTTGAGCTTCAACATCAATTCAAGAGAGTAAATAATAGAAGAATGAAGTAATAGAAGCTTAAAATATATATTTGCTTTTGTGTTTTAATTGTACATAGTATGTAAATCAATTATTTGAAAGTGACATTATCAAGGTTGTGGTTAGCAGTAAATTCCTCAAAATGCTAAGAATCAACTATAAAAAGATCCAGTTATTTGTGAGAACATCAATGCAAAGTACATTGAGGAGAAGTTATTCAAGTTCTGAATATGAAGCGAAAAGCTCTGTTACTTATCTTTGTAATCAGGAAGGGATTAGGAATTACCAGATTGGTCTAATGTATAACTGTGGCTCAAAATGCCAGCCATATTGAGTGAGTCTCATCAGTGTCAGCTGTCCCTTCTGTTTCCCTTTCATGGGGTTTGCACCCCGTTTGGAGTCTGGCAATATAGAAACATGCAACTTGGCACCACACTAGAATCTGGACATACAGATAGAAATAGGGCTGGTTCATTTCTACCCTTGGAAATTCTCCAGGGGATCTTCCCTACGCAGGGATCAAACTCAGGTCTCCTGCATTGCAGGCAGATTCTTTATCATTTGAGCCACCTGGTGCTAGTGGGTAAATGGCTTCTAATTCTTTTGAACATCTTGTTCAGCATCCGGTAAACTGTACATCTTAGAAAATATGAAGGTAATTATTTCTCTCATCATTCTAAAGTTTTGTTAAACATAATTATTTTTCTCTTTGATTTGAAATTTAGGAACTCTAAGAAGGGTACTTGATGATTATTATTATCTGGAATCTTTCTTGCCTTGATTTCCCTGATTCAATTTTTCTGTTTAGTCTCTTCTTTTGTCAGTGATATTCTACTTTTTGGTATCTTTCTCAAATTCATATTTGTCTGTCCTGTCTTTAAATATTGGCATTCTTTTGGCTTCAATTCTGTGGTCTTTTTTTACTTAGTTTCTACTCTTTCCTTATATGATATTCTCCAAGCACTTGGCTCATGTTTTACCTGTCTATTTTTTTAACCTGTCTTCTGATGACTTCATGAGAGTCTTTATCCCTGACCTCTCTGGTGAGTTTTGGGCTCCTTTTTCTCTTATTTTCTTCTCAGTTTTGCAACTTTTTGTTGTGTCCTTACTGATATGAAAATTAAAACTATACTAAAAGTAGAAGGGGTGGAATGATAAAATCCCATAATACCTATTAGCTTTAATAGTTTTTGACATTTACCTATTGTTCAGTTCAGTTGCTCAGTCGTATCTTACTCTTAGCGACCCCATGAATCGCAGCACGCCAGGCCTCCCTGTCCATCACCAACTCCTGGAGTTCACTCAGACTCACATCCATCGAGTCAGTGATGCCATTCAGCCATCTCATCCTCTGTCGTCCCCTTCTCCTCCTGCCCCCAATCCTTCCCAGCATCAGAGTCTTTTCCAATGAGTCACCTCTTCGCATGAGGTGGCCAAAATACTGGAATTTCAGCTTTAGCATCATTCCTTCCAAAGAAATCCCAGGGCTGATCTCCTTCAGAATGAACTGTTTGGATCTCCTTGCAGTCTAAGGGGCTCTCAAGAGTCTTCTCCAACACCACAGTTCAAAAGCATCAGTTCTTACTACATGTTAACCCTTGAAAGATTGTTGCTAACCCGTGGAAGACACTGGGATTCTTGGCTTTCGGAGGAGAAGAATTCAATCCAGGGCCAGAGATGAGGCTTGATCACTCAGAGCTTTTGTGTAATAAAGTTTTATTAAAGTATAAAAGAGATAGAGAGTGCTTCTGATACAGACATCAGAAGGGGGAGAGAGAGTGCCCCCCCCTTGCTAGTGTTAGCAATGGAATTATATACCTTTTAATTAGTTATTACAGTGAATCAAGAATGTCTGGAGTTTGTGAAAATTTTACCAGACCCACTCCCACAATTTACATTTTAGGATAATAAGATTAGAATTTAATAATAGAAAGATCCTACCAGACCTTCTGTAATATATATTCTAAACTGTCAGGATTAGTCAGAAGATTTTCAGCAAGGAGAAACTGTCTTCAAGCAGGATACATTGTATAATCTCTAGTACATAGTTTAAACTGAGTTGTGTAATTAACTAAGACAACTCTGGGAGTTGGTGATGGACAGGGAGGCCTGGCGTGCCTGCGATTCATGGGGTCGCAAAGAATCGGACATGACTGAGCGACTGCACTGAACTGAACTGAAGAAGGCAATGGCACCCCACTCCAGTACTTGCCTGGAAAATCCTTTGGATGGAGGAGCCTGGTAGGCTGCAGTCCATGGGGTCGCTAGAAGTCGGACACGACTAAGTGACTTCACTTTCACTTTTCACTTTCATGCATTGGAGAAGGAAATGGCAGCCCACTCCAATTTTCTTGCCTGGAGAATCCCAGGGACGGCGGAGCCTGGTGGGCTGCCATCTACAGGGTCGCAGAGTCAGACACGACTGAAGCAATTTAGCAGCAGCAGCAGCACGGAATGTAAACAAAGTTTGTCCTTTCCTCCTCCTTGAGAATTCCAGACCCATTTCTGAAAGCCCCAGACCCCTTTCTCCTCCTTGAGGACCCTGGACTTCTTCTGCCTAGGAATTGACTCTCTTACCCTGACACTTAAAGAAAAGTTGGAATATTTGAAAGAAAAGTCTCTACATACGTTATTTCATTGCAAATATTCTGGCATGACCTCTAATTGATAGTTTTGTTTTATTTTTAAGAAAATAAAACTTCTCTACCAGTATCATACCTAACAAAATTAGTAGTAGTTCCATGTTAACATCAAATATTTAGTCATTGTGCAAATTTCTCCAGTTGTCATCAAAATGTCTTTATACAGTTGGTTTGTTAAAATCATGATCCCATGAAGATGTGGTTCATATTCTGTTTATGGCTGTTTAGCTCTTCAGTTCAGTTCAGTTCAGTCGCTTAGCCGTGTCCAACTCTTTGCAACCCCATGAATTGCAGCACGCCAGGCCTCCCTGCCCATCACCAACTCCCGGAGTTCACTCAGATTGACATCCATCGAGTCAGTGATCCCATACAGCCATCTCATTCTCTGTCATCCCCTTCTCCTCCTGCCCCCAATCCCTCCCAGCATCAAAGTCTTTCCCAATGAGTCAACTCTTTGCATGAGGTGGCCAGATTTATTTTTTTCTATAATAGTGTCTCTCACTTATTTTTCCCCCTAATGCTGTGAGTTTTTTAGAAAAATCAAATTCTTTAGCATGTCCTATAGTTTGGATTTGGTTGATTGCTTCCTTAAAGTGCTATTTAGCTTATTCATCACTTGTATTATGTAAACGGATAGTTAGAGCTAAAGGTTGGTTTGGTTCATGCTTATTTTCTTTTCTTTTTGGCAACAGTGTTATGTAAACTGATAGTTAGACCTAAAGCTTTGGTTCAGTTCAGGCTTCTTTTTTTTTCCCCCTACAAAAATCCTTCATAATTGGTGTTCTGTATTGCATCATATCAGGTGGCATATAATATCTGATTGTCTTAAGTTTAGTGGTATTAAGATTGATCTTTTCTGTTTCAGGCAGTATCCGCCTGATGTTATTCCATATAAATTTCCTCTACAGTCTTTCATCTAATAGCTTTAGTATTCCTGGAGAACCATGTTTTCATTAGAAGTTACCAAATGTGGTTTTTTTAATATTGCCATTTTTCTGTATTTGTTAGCTAGAATTTTTCTATTAAAGACATTTCCCTCATCAGCGATGTGGTTGGTGATTTAGTCGCTAAGTTGTGTCTGACTCTCTGACCCAATAGGCTGTAGCCCGCCAGGCTCTTCTGTCCATGGGATTCCTGGCAAGAATATTGGAGTGGGTTGCCATTTCCGTCTCCATATCAACAAGGTAGTGAGACTGAAATACTGTTTTTATACGAAAAGTGAGGTCATTTCTCCTTTCCTTCCTTATTTAATAGCTTTAGTGAGGTATAACTTACATATCACAAACTTTATCCATTGTAACTGTAGTTAAGTGATTTCTAGAAAATGTATATAGTTGTGAGCCATCATTATAATCCAGTTTAGAATATTTCTATTACCTCGTATTTCCTAATGCCTATTTGTACTCAGTTTCTGTGTGTTCTTCAGTCCCAACAACATGATCTATTTTCTATCTTTGTATGTTTTTCTTTGCTAGAAATGTTATGTAAATGGATTTATATAATATTTTGTCTTTTGTGTCTGACTTCTTTTACTTGGAATAATGTTTTTGACGTTTATCCGTGTTGTTCTACATATTAGTAGTTCATTACTTTTTGTTGATGAATGATACTCTATTCATAGAACTTTTTTTCCCTTTCTGTTCACTATTTGACAGACGTTTGGATTCTTTCCGTTTTCGACTATTATAAGCAATTTGCTATGAGTATATGCATGCATGCTGGGTTGTATGCTAAGTGTATGTTTAACTTAAACTCTCGCCTGTATTCTAAAGTTGAGTATGTGCATGCTAAATCACTTCAGTCACGTCTGACTGTTTGCAACCGTATGGACTATAGCCCTCCAGGCTCCTCTGTTCATGGGACTCTGCAGGAAAGAATACTGGAGTGGGTTGCCATGCCCTCCTCCAGAAGATCTTCCCAACCCATGGATCAAGCCTGCATCTTTTGTGTCTCCTGCATTGGCCAATGTGTTCTTTACCACTAGCCCCACCTGAGAAGCCCTTTCTAAAGTTACTGTACCATTTTACATTCCCACCAGCGAAGGATGACGATGTTCCATATCATCCCCAAGATTTGATAATGTCAGTCTTTTTGGAATATAGTTATTCTGATGGATGTGTAGTGATTTCTCATATTTTTAATTTGCATTTTAATACTCTTGAGCATCCTTCCATGTGCAGATTAGCTATTCATATACCTTTTCTTGTAAAATGCTTATTCAAATATTTTATCCATTTTGAACTGGGTAGTTTGTCTTATCAAGTTTTTTTTTCTTCTTAAACATATTCTAAATATAAGTTCTTTATCAGATATAAGATTGGTAAATACTTTATCCTATTTTAATTTTTTCATTCTTTTAATGGTGTCTTCTAATGGCTCAGGGTAAAGAATATGCCTGAAGTGCAGGAGACCTGGGTTTGATCTCTGGGTTGAGAATATCCCCTGGAGAAGAGAATGGCACTCACTCCAGTATTCCTGCCTGGAAAATCTCATGGATAGAGGAGCCTGGCAGGCTGCAGTTGATGGGTTTGCAAACAGCTGGACATGACTGAGCAACCAACACTTTCCACTTTCTGAAAACAAAAGAAGTCCACATTAAAAATTTTTTTCTTTTTTGCTTTTATGGGATCATATTTTCGGTGAAATGTTTGCTTTACCAAGGTCACAAAAATTTTCCCATTTCTTCTACAAATTTTATAATTTTTTTCTTTACCTATATGCCTATTGTACATTATGAGTTAATTTTTGTGTGTATGGTGAGAGGTAAGGATCTGTTTTTGTTTTTTGTTTTGGTAAATTGTGCAAATGCTCAAGGATATCCAGGGACCCTCTTAAATTGGGCAATCTGATAAATGGTCAGATCCTTGAGTAACCTCAGAGTGCTTAGAAAAGTCCTTGGCACACAGGAAACACTTAAAATATCCGTGCTTATTTTTATTGGTAGTGTGTTATTCAGTTCAATTCAGTCGCTCAGTCATGTCTGACTCTTTGTGACTCCGTGAATCACAGAATGCTAGGCCTCCCTGTCTATCACCAGCTCCCGGAGTTCACTCAGACTCATGTCCATTGAGTCAGTGATACCATCCAGCCATCTCATCTCTGTCGTCCCCTTCTCCTCTTGCCCCCAATCCCTCCCAGCATCAGAGTCTTTTCCAGTGAGTCAGCTCTTCACATGAGGTGGACAAAGTACTGGAGTTTCAACTTTAGCATCATTCCTTCCAAAGAAATCCCAGGGCTGATCTTCAGGATGGACTCGTTGGATCTCCTTGCAGTCCAAGGGACTCTCAAGAGTCTTCTCCAACACCATAGTTCAAAAGCATCAATTCGTCAGTGCTCAGCTTTCTTCACAGTCCAACTGTCCATAGATGACCACTGGAAAAACCATAGCCTTGACTAGATGGAGTTATTACTCTTTTATTATTTGGGAACTGCCACATTCTATTCATACCATATCTGAACCTGTAAGGAGACTCCAGAGGCCCAGAACCACATTAAGCCTCTGGTGAAATGTATATTTATAATACATAAATACAAAGTGATATATGAGGGCCAGTGACATTAAAAGCCATATATGGCAATTTTGCATTCATAGAGAAGGCATTCTCTTTAGGGAAATGGTATAATTCTGGAATCTACCAGAATAAAATTATAGTTGTAATGAAAGCTATTTGCTGGGAGCCATTTTTAGGTAAGAAAGAGAACGAAAAGTTTGCTACCATGTAGACTTCTCTATTGAAACTGAATTTTCATCCTTTCTTATGGGAGGTTTGTAGATTATCTTCTGGAGACACACACACACTCTCTCTTACATAGACACACGTTGTATCTCACACACACACAATACACTTGAACCTTGGACAACACAGATTTGAGTTTCACAGGTCCACTTATACACAGATTTTTTTCAATAGTAAATACTACACTGCATGGTCTTTGGTTAGTTGACTCCGTGGATGCTGAACCACAGATTAGGAGGAACAATAGATACAGACTGTGGCTCAGATCATGAACTCCTTATTGCCAAATTCATACTTAAATTGAAGGAAGTAGGGAAAACCACCAGACCATTCAGGTATGACCTAAATCAGATCCATTATGATTATACAGTAGAAGTGAGAAATAGATTTAAGGGACTAAATCTGATAGA
>SJYC01111226.1:0-11202 GCA_006408675.1 Madoqua kirkii | reverse complement strand
GAGGCATCTTGTTAATTTTCCCACACTCAAGTTATGAAGATACTCTGTATAATTTTCTAGAGGACTTATTTCTACCATATACATTCAGATCTGCAGTCTTCCTTTGATTTTATTTCTATATATGGTTGAAGTAAGGAAAATATTTTCATTTTATGTATATCTAATTGGGCAATACCATTTGGTGAAGAGACTTTTATTCCTCTTGCTCTTAATGTTTATCACAAGCTAAATGCCTGCCTACTTGTGGATTTTTTAATTTATATATTTTCTGTTTTGTTTCATGAGTCCTTGTGTAAACCTTATGCTTTCTTAATTACTAGAAGTTCAGTTTTGATATCTGGTAGTTTAAGCCCTCCAGGTTTATCCTTTGTGAAGACTGTCTTAGGTATTTTTAGTGTCTAAAGTATGCTAATTTTAGCCTAAATGTACCCTTGAATGATTATTCACATTTGAGTACTCCATAACCACCATTCATCAAGACAGAATATTTCCAACATCTGAAAAGGTTTTGTACCTCTGCCAGTCAGTACCCCCCTCATGATAATCAATGTTGTAACTTTTATCAGTATTGATTACTTTTGTCCATTTTTGGACTTAATATAAATTAAATCATAAATATGTATTTGTTTGAGTTTTTTCATTCAGCCTAATGTCTGTGAATCACCTATGATGTTGTATTTCATTAGTCCATTCTTTTTTTTATTGCTTTTTATTATTCCATTATATGAAAGTAATTTATTCTTTTCTTGTAAATGAGGATTGTTTTTAGGCTTATTATGAATATTCTTACTAATATGTTTTGGTAAACGTTTACACTCAGTTCTCTTGGAGTGGAATTTCTGTGTCATAGAATAAATGTAAATTTAGCTTTATTTGATACTGCTGAACACTTTCCTAAAAATAATTGTACAGTTCCTTTTGAGTATTAAACTTTGTATGTGAAAAATTATAGAAATAATTGGGAACATAACATCATACTATTGTTCTCCAGATAGGCTTTATGTTTGCCTTTTATTTCCCTTCTGTAGGGTGTCATTGGTACCAGCAAAACTCTATTATATCAGTCTGATGTCAGAGATTATGGTGATTGGGAGCTGGGTTTCTTTCTAAGTAAACGGACCAGGGGAGGGTATTTCCAGTTTATCCTTACTCCTGTGGTGTTGTCTTTAGACACTCTTATCTAAACTGTGGAGAATTTATGAAGACCTCTCCTTCTTGGTGTAGGCCCTATAGTGATTTTTTTAATTAATTATTTTTTGGCTGCCCTGGGCTTTTGTTGCTGAGTGAGCTTTCTCTAGTTGTTGCAAGTGGGGGCCACTCTCTAGTTGCTGTGTGTGTGTGTGCTTCTCATTGTGACGGCTTCTCTTGTTGCCGAGCACAGGTTCTAGGTGCACAGACTTCAGTAGCTGTGGCGTTTGGACTCTGTAGTTGTGACTCACAGGCTCTAGAGCACATGCTCTGTGGCATGTGAGCTAAGCTGCCCTGCAGCGTGTAGAATCTTCCCAGAGGAAGGATCAGAACTGTGTCCCCTGCTTTGACTGGCAAATTCTTAACCACTGGACCACCAGGAAGGTCTCCTGTAGTGATATTTTTCTTCTAGGTCTAGGAGACCATCAAATTCTCAGCTAAGTTTATTAATCCTTAGTTTGCCATTTCTGGAATTAGCAGATGCCCTTGGGGAGAAAGCAGTTCCAATGTTTGGCTCATCTCCCTGACTCTTCTTTGTTTTCCCAGAACTTGGCCCTGTAATTCTTCACTGCCTTATTAGCTTCTCTGTGCCCTCAAGCAGATTTTAAAAAATAACTTGACCAGATTTTCTTAGTCTTCTTAGTAAGATGATTGGTCTGCTTTATGTAAATTGCCATTATCTGAAGCAGAAATCTCTTCCTCATTAATATCCTTTCTACCCTCATCCTGTGTCTCTGTGTACTCACCCATTTGTCCCCACCTCATTATATCTATTTACTTATTCTAAGTACCTATATGTGGGCTAATATTGCATAGTTAATTATTATATTTTTCTATAATCCATGTTCTTTCATTTAAAAAGCACACATTTATATTCCTACTTGTTTATTTTTCTAGATGAACTTAAACTCACTTTTAAGGTCTAAGATAAACCTCTTTAAATTTTAATTATTTTGAAAGAATTAGCATTTTTATATTATTCATTTTTCCCATGTAGATAAGTGATATGTATTAATTTATTAAACTTATGTTTTCTTTCACTCTGTTACCAAGGTTTTGGGGTATGTGTGTGAGTGTGTGTTTGTGTGTATAGTTGCCATGTATTTCATGTTTATTTTCATATTTATTTCTAACTGTTGCATATTTTGTGACTTCTGAGAATAAGATTCTTTGCATAATTTTTCTTTCTTCTCTTTTTTTGTAGTTAATATGCAAGAAAGTGAAAAAGTATTTGTTGGGTATTCAGTCATTTCACTGAACCTTCATATTGGTACTGTTTTTTTTTTTTCAGTCTGTTTCAGATATTTATTCATGATTAGTCTAAGTATTAAAAATTCATTAGTTTGCATTTCAGTCAGAGCATGTGGCCTATAATAGTACTACTTCTTGGAATTTAATGGTGATTTCCCTGAGCCTCTGGGCTAGGAAGCAAAGATAAACACGACTTGTTTGCTTAAAAAGGTATGTTCCCTTTGTATTGGTAACAACATTTGAAGCATTCTTTCTATATCTTACTTTAGCTTACTGATGTCATTATGTCAGGTATTACATCAACGCTAACATATAGGAGACCCTTATTAATGTCCATTCATGAGTAAGTGCTACAACTTGCCTTCTTGACGCTTTCAGTTCAGGTCAGTCACTCAATCCTGTCCAATTCTTTGCAAGCCCATGGACCGTAGCATGCCAGGCTTCCCTGTCCATCACCAACTCCTGGAGCTTGCTCGTACTCATGTCCACCAAGTTGGTGATGCCATCCAACCATCTTATCCTCTGTTGTCCCCTTCTCCTCCTGTTTTCAATCTTTCCGAGCATTGGGGTCTTTTCCAGTGAGTCAGTTCTTTGCATCAAGTGGCTAAGGTATTGGAGCTTCAGCTTTAGCATTAGTCCCTCCAATGAACATTGAGGACTGATTTCCTCTAGGATTGACTGTTTCGGTCATTTGCAGTCCAAGGGACTTCTCCAGTGCCACAGTTCAAAAGCATAATTTCTTCGGTGCTCAGCTTTCTTTAGAGTCCAACTCTCAAATCATCACATGATTAAGGACCCTACATTAGCAGCACACCCTCTGCTCTAACATAGCCACAAAAGAAGTACTTCATTTGACTGCTGTGAAAAAGTTCAGATGCAGCTGTTCATTCATTTATTTCACTCATTCTACCATCAATTCATTGAATCATTTTCTATTCATTCTCCCACTAAACTTCCAGTGATAACCTACTGTGTACCAGGGCTTGCTCTGGTGCTGTGAATTTAAAAAACCAAGAATGTATGGTCCCTTCCCTGAACGAGTTCACATTTTAATGGGAGATGAAAATAAGCAAAGCATGATTATGCTGTGTGGTCAGTGCCGGGAGAGAGAACTGTGAGAGCACACAGGAGGCTGCTAACTCATCCCTGAAGGATGAAAATGGCTATTTGAATTTATTTTTTTGTGCAAGTCAGTTGAACAATTTTAGATGCTATAATAAGCAATCCCCAGATCTCAATGGCTTAATACAGTGAAAGTTCATTACAGTCTGATGCAGGTCAAGTGACTTGTCTGGCAATCTTCCTCCCAGTGTTGACTCAGCGAACTAGCCTTTTTCCCTATTACAATACCATTGATTTTACATGTAGCTTCCATGCCCAAGAGCAAGAATGTGGGCAATTGTGTATGTGTTTGAGGACCAGGCCTGGAAGTGGCACTTATTACCATTGCCCACATCCCATTTGATCCCAACCAAATACCAAGGGAAACTGAGAGATGTTGTCCAGGGTCCAGGAAAAGGATATGGAACTGGTGAGCATCTCCTTAGTTTGCCTGAAGTCTTAAGGTTGTCTCAGCATTACCCAGATAAAGAGAACTTGTATTTCAGGCAGAGGAGATATTCTTTATGTGTAACTATGGACATGAAAGTCACAAGCCTAGAGATTTGAAGTACTCCAGGCAGCTCCATGGACTGAAGTATAGAGTATCAGACCAGAAGTTGTGAGAGCTGAGAGTAGGCAGGGAGCAAAGGCCAGATCACACAGGGCCTTTTATAATATATGAAGGGGTTTGGAGTCTGTCCTGTGAGCAATAGGGAAGGATAGAGCAGTTTCAGTTAAAGAAGCGCCATTATTTGTTTACATTTTAAAAGACTGCTCTGAAGCGTAAGGAAACCAGGTCAGAAGCGATTGTAGCAAAAAAAGAAAGAGATGATGGAATGGGGTCAGACTCAGTCCGTGTCCTCAATGTGGTCATAGGCAGACAGGCATACTTTCTAGCCAGATTACAGTAACAAGTATATAAGTATACCTATACAGTACACAGGATACCTATACAGTAACAAGTATTGACATCAAGGCCCAAACAAGAAGCTGTTTGCAGAAGATGACGGGATTTATTTTTAATAGAATATGAGACAAAAATCATGGAAAACTTAAGAAAGCAATGTCTGTTTTCTCTCATCCAACAGCCACTTTTAAAGATGCAGAAATTGAGGTACAGTGAACAACTGCCACTGTTCATGGTTATCGGTTATGTGAACATTAGAACCAGAGTTAGGAACTCTGCTTGCTTGCCTTCCTCTGTTCTTATGGACCAACATGAGCCCATAGTGCCAGGTTAGGCACAAAACGTAGTAGGATGGTGATGAACGTAGTATCTGTGGTCTTTGTTATTGCCAGAAAAGTGCTGAATATGTGCAGTGAAGAAGAAAAAGAACTAGAACTTCAAGCTCAGACCCCATGCAGGTTAATTTCCTAGACCCTTTTCTACTCCAGGTAAAATCTAGACTCAGAGAGGGAAGAGATCTTAGAAACTAGATAATCTTTGGGTATTCCCTGATGCTCTCGTTGTAAGGACTCAGTGTGTTCACTGTGGCAGCCTGAGGTCAGTCCTGTTCAGGGAACTCAGATCCTACAAGCCATGCAGCATGGCCAAAATAATTAGAGAAAATAGACGATCCTTTAAAATTGTTGTGGAGGTACTAGCCAATGCAGTTAGACAAAGGAAGAAACTAGAAGCATAAAAACCAAAAAAGAGGAGATACAGTTACTAAGTATATACGAAAAGATTGTTGTTGTTCAGTCACTCAGTCATGTCCAACTCTTTGCAACCCCATGGACTTCAGTACGCCAGACTTCCCTGTCCATCACCAACTCCCAGAGCTTTTCAAACTCATGTCCATCAAGTCAGTGATGCCATCCAATGATCTCATCCTCTGTTGTCTCCTTCTCCTCCTGTCTTCAACCTTTCCCAGCATCAGGGTCTTTTCCAATAAGTCAGAGCACATCAGTTGGTCAAAGTATTGGAGCTTCAGCTTCAGCATCACTCCATCCAATGACTATTAATGACTTATTTTGTTTAGGCTGGACTGGTTTGATCTCCTTGTAGTCCAAGGGACTCTCGAGAGTCTTCTCTAACACCATGCTTCAAAAGCATCAGTTCTTCTGTGCTCAGCTTTCTTTATAGTCCAACTCTCACATCCATACATAACTACTGGAAAAACCATAGCTTTAACTAGACGGACCTTTGTCAGCAAAGTATTGTCTCTACTTTTTAATATGCTGCCTAGGTTGGTCATAGCTTTTCTTCAAAGAAGCAAGTGTCTTTTAATTTCTGTCTTCAGTCACCATTAGCAGAGATTTTGGAGCCCAAGAAAATAAAGTCTGTCACTGTTTCCATTGTTTCCCCATTTATTTGCCATGAAGTGATGAGACAGGATGCCATGATCATCATTTTTTGAATGTTGAGTTTTAAGCCAACTTTTTCACTCTCCTCTTTCACTTTCATCAAGAGGCTCTTTAGTTACTCTTCACTTTCTGCCATAAGGGTGGTGTCATCTGCATATATGACATTATTGATATTTTTCTCTGCAAACTTTTTTTTGCACATTTTAAAAGAATTATTTATTTTTTAATCTAAGGATCATTGCTTTACAGAATTTTGTTGTTTTCTGTGAAACATCAACATGAATCAGCCATAGGCGTACATACGTCCCCTCTCTTGAACCTTCCTTGCACCTCCCCCCCACCATCCCATCCCGCTAGGTTGATAAGAGCCCCTATTTGAATTCCCTGAGACATACAGCAAATTCCCATTGGCTATCTATTTCACATAAGGTAATGTAAGTTTCCATGTTGCTCTCTCCATGCATCTCAGCTTCTCCTCCCCTCTCCCTGTGTCCATAAGTCTGTTCTCTGTGTCTGTTTCTCCATTGCTGCCTTGAAAATAAGTTCATCAGTACCATCTTTCTAGATTCCATATATGTGTGTTGGTATGCAATATTTATCTTTCTCTTTCTGACTCACTTCACTCTGTAAAATAAACTCTAGGTTTATCCACCTCACTAGAACTGACTCAGATGCATTCCTTTTTATGACTAAGTAATATTCCATTGTGTATATACACCACAACTTCTTTATCCTAAGTTGCTTACTAGCTATTGTAAATATATTCTATTTTAAACAGATTGTAAATATGTTCTATTGTAAATAGTGCTGCAGTGAACATAGAGTACATGTGTATTTTTCAGTTTTGGTTTCCTCAGGGTATATGCCTAGGAGTGGGATTGCTGGATCATATGCTGGGTTTATTCCTAGAGTTTTAGGTATCTCTATACTGTCTTCCATAGTGGCTGTATCAATTTACATTCCTACCAACAGTACAAGAGGGTTCCCTTTTCTCCATTCCCTCTCCAGCATTTATTGTTTGTAGACTTTTTGATGCTGGCCATTCTGACCAGTGTGAAGTGATATCTCATTGTAATTTTAATTTGCATTTCTCTAATAATGAGCATCTTTTCCACAACTGACAAAGGATTAATTTCCAAAATATACAGGCATCTCATAAAACTCAATACCAGAAAATCAAACAACTCAATCAAAAAGTAGGAAAAAGACCTAAACAGACAGTTCTCCAAAGAAGACTACGGATGGCTCCCTGCAATCTTGATCCACCCTTGTGCTTCATCCAGTCTAGCATTTTGTATGATGTATCCTGCATATAATTTAAATACGCAAGGTAATAATACACAGCTTTGATGTATTCCTTTCTCAAATTGGAACCAGTCTATTGTTCCATGTCCAGTTCTAACTGTTGCTTCTTGACCTGCATATAGATTTCTCAGGAGGCAGGGAAGGTGATCTGGTATTCCCATCTCTTGAAGAATTTTCCAGTTTATTGTGATCCACACAATCCAAGGTTTTGGTGTAGAAAATGAAACAGAAGTAGATGTTTTTCTGGAATTCCCTTGCTTTTTCTGTGATCCAACAGATATTGGCAATTTGATCTTTGGTTCCTCTGCCTTTTCAAAATCCAGCTTGAACATCTGGAAGTTCATGGTTCACTTCATTTGTAACCCTTCTAGATAATATATTATTTTTAGTTATGCATTTTAATTTAGTGTGCAATTAAACCACACAAAATAGTATTGCTATTATTATATAGGCATCATTTATTTCACTTTATATCTATATTTTGCCTTTTTGGTTGTTCTTTATTTCATTTTTTGAAAATCTTCTAGATTTATTGTTTCTTTCTAAGGAATATCCTTTCACGATTCCTTTCTTATAGTCTTTTGTTGATAGATTATCTTGATTTTTATTTCTCTGAAAATGTCTTTATTTTACCTTTTCTGAAGGATATATATTTTTTAAATTTTATATTGGAGTATAGTTGATTAACACTGTTGTATTAGTTTCAGGTGCGCAGCAAAGTGATTCAGTTACACATGTACTGAATGTTGGTATTAGTGTCATCTAGCACTTAGAAAATATTAACACTACTCCATTATCTTTTTGCTCCCTTACTTTCTGGTGAGAAATCATCTGTTAATTTTCTTGTTATTTCTTTGAAGGTATATTTTCCTTTTTCTGCCGGCTTCTTTTTATATATTCTCTTATATCTGTTTTCCTGTAGCTTTACTTCAGTGTACCCAACTCTGCACGCGCATGTGTGTGTGTTTTAAAATTTGTTCTCTTGGGATTTGTATCTTGATGTATTTCTTAAGATAAATTTTCAGACATTAACTTTCCAAATATTTTTCTCCTTTTCTTTTCTCTTTTTACAAATCCAATTATACATTGTTATATCTTCTTACTCTGGTTTTTTTTTTTTTTTGCTTCTCTCAAGATGCTTTTGTCCTCCAATTCCATAATTCTCTCTGGAGTAATTTATAATCTGTTAGTAAATACATTTATTATGGTTAATTTTTGATTATTTTATTTTTTAGTTAAAAATTTTCTGCTCAGTTCTTGTAATGCTTTCTAGTTGTCTGCTGACATTTTCAATCTTGTTTTTATATTTTCTTGAGCATAGTAAGCATATTTTAAGTTGCAGTCTGATAACTATTTTTTCTGGATTTCCTGTTGATTTTTTATTTTTTGTTATTTCTCTTGTGTTTTGATCCCAGTGATTTTTTCCCCTGTATCCCTGGTTGATTTTCATTAAATGTCAGATTTTGTATATAAAAATTTTAGAAATGATTAAAAACCTTTTGTGAAGATATTTTCCTTCAGACAAGGTTTATGATTGTTTTAGAAGATTTCTAAAGGGCACTTAGAATTCTAGACCAACTTAATTCAGAGAAGATTTGGGATGATTCAGATTTAAGCCTAAATTCTTAGTTGACTGTCTTAGTCCTTTTGCGCTGATACAGCAAAATACCCTAGGCTGGGTTCAGTTCAGTTCAGTTCAGTCACTCAGTCGTGTCCGACTCTCTGCGACACCATGAATCACAGCACACCAGGCCTCCTTGTCCATCACCATCCCCCGGTGGCTTATAAATAATAGAAGTTAATTTTTCATAGTTCTGGAAGCTGGAAAACCCCAGATCAAGGAGTCAGCAGATTTGGTGAGAGTCCCCTTTCTGTTCATAAATGACCTTCTTCTCTGTTTCCCCATGTGGCAGAAAGAGTAAGGACATTCTCTGGGGTCTTTTGGTCACCAGTGGCACTAATGGGCACTAAGCCCATTAATGTAGCCTTAGCCCTAATAACCTCATAAAGGCCCTAATTCTAAATATCACACTGGGGAGGGGGGTAGAATTTCAACATATGCATTTTGAGGGGATGCAGACATTCAGTATATAGCATGGGTCATTTATTTTTAGTTTACTCTTATGGATTATCTTTTCAAGAGTCAGTCCTAAGGCCTAGCTACTTTACAGGCCATTGTCTCTTACCTGCAGACCTCCCCTCTCATCTCTTCCCAAGGTCATGATACTTCAATTTTTGTAACTCTACTTCATGAGCTTATAAAAAGTTATACTCTGCTTTTTACCTTTTAGCTACCTCTGTCAGAACTGTCAGATACCCCAAAAGAGAAACAGCCTCAAATACCAGGCTTACTTCTCTGTATTTATTTCTTATACTGAGTTTCAGATTTGTAATTTGTATACTGTCTTCTTAGGTCTCTACTGCCTCAAGCAGATTTTTAGGTGTCTACCTTTTCAAGTTGATTTGAATAAGAAGTTTGCTTTTGAACCATTAATCTCTCATATTACCCTGCTATGTTCTGTTAAGAGCCTTTGTACATCCTGTTTGTCCTGCTTAAATCTCTAGTTTCTCACTCCCCCTGACTCTCATGGGCTTCCCAGGTGGTTCAGACAGTAAAGCATCTGTGTGCAGTGCAGGAGATCCAGGTTCGATCCCTGCTTTGGGAAGATCCCCTGGAGAAGGAAATGGCAACCCACTGCAGTACTCTTGCCTGGAAAATTCCATGGACGGAGGAGCTTGGTAGGCTGTAGTCCATGCGGTCTCTAAGAGTCAGACATGACTGAGCAACTTCTTTCTTTTTTTTCACTTTCCTAACTCCTGGTTTACAGTTATTCATGCTACCAGTTAAGTCCTAAAGAGATCTTCTCTTCTTCAGACTTGGCTGACTCCCTGACTGGATTATCTTGTATAATACTCTTACAGCACTACCTGAATGCCTCCGTTGTAGTTGTAGTTTGTAAATGTTTGTTTCTTTATTTTATTTAATGTTTGTCTTTTCAACACAATGTCAGATCATTGAGGAAAATCGCTTATCAGTTATTTTTTTCCTTATTACAGCCCCAATTTATGAGTCACAGGAATATTTACTATTTCTTCATAAATTGGGCATATAGTTATTGAGCTAAATGACTGAGATTTCCCTTGGTTGAAAGTAACAGAATTTAAAGGAAGAAAAAGATTTGTCTCATTCATGGGTTCTTAGAAGGGAGAAAGAATGTAATTTATATTTTATTCTTGTTTTTATAAATTTATTATAAAGTATTTCAGACATATTAAAAGTCTAAGGAGTTGTATAATATACACAGCTGTGCCCATCACTCTGTTTAAGAAGTAAACTTAATTTATGTTTATAAAATAACAGAAATATGCCTCTGTAAATATAGTCAACTGGTCTTTAACAAAGGAGCAAAGACAATACTGTAGAACAAAGATACTATAGATTCTTCTGTAAATGGTGCTAGAGCAACTGGACATACACATTCAAAAAAGAATTAATCTAGATACAGACCATATACCTTTCACAAAAATTAAAATCCCTAATGGATCATATATTTTTCTGGAATTTGTTAGACTTACTTATCCTCTGATTTGATGTCTATATTAAAAGAAATACACATGAGAAAGTTATGGTGACTACAGAAAACCAAATAGGAAACATCTCAGAAGTCCCCCAAAGTCGTGTTTGTTAGTTTGATAGATGACTTTTCAGCAGCAATAGTAGAAGCTAAATGATAGTAGGATATCTTTAACAGCCTGAAAGAAAACAACTACTGACCACAAATTCTACGCTAAACAAAAAATGTTTCGTAAGAATGATTGTACAATAGACCTGTAGACACACAGTTGAAAGTGTGTGCCACCAGTCAGCTTACCAAAGGAAATTCTAAAGAATATATTTCAGGAAGAAGGAAAATGAAGATCATAGATGCAAAAATGATAGTAGAAAAATGAAAGTTATTTTGTATGAATGAATATAAATGAGCATTGTTTGCTTAAAAAAGTAATTATGAAAGTTAAAAAATACACAGTTAAACTAACAGCAACATATCA